>UZAN01040902.1:0-17520 GCA_900618425.1 Echinostoma caproni | reverse complement strand
TGCAAAGAGATGAAAACAGATGAATTAGAAAGAAGGTTTTCCTAACCGACGTTAAATGTGTTAATTGTGTCAGTCCCTCAAATATGAAAGAAATCTGAATGTTTCTGTTGACGACCAATCAACTGAGCTTCCACTCTGCTCAACTAAGCTGGTCTATGGCATGATAGATAGAAGCACATCACGGAAACCAATGTCCCGCGATGTGACACTGAGCAAAAGACACCGAAGCACGTGATTCGACCTTCCTAGGAAAACACGAACAGCCGTACTCATTTACAAGCCAAACATAACGGGAACTAAAAGACAGATTTGTCTCTTGTACCACTGTAATCACGTTAGCAATTCGGATGGATCGGCTGTAAGCGTTCTAACTTAATCGCGCTTATCGGTGTAGTATGATAAAGCCCGGTTTCAATAACGATCATGCTGTTGATGTTTTGATAATACCACCAATGACTGGGACATCATTCATGTTGGAAGGGGAAAGCAAAGATGGTGGAGAAGGTGCTTGCACGTTCGTCCGCGCGCACGAGAGTGAGAACGTTGATGTTCATCTGATTGAGATCCAGCCACGTTGATGTGGTCCCCGTCCTACATCTGACACATTCATTACAGTGTTTACGCACACAGTGGCCGTACACACATACGCACGCGGACGCGCGCGCACACACTTGCGTACAAAATAGTTGCGCGAATCCGATCTGTTTTGGCTAACTGATCTATCTTGATGAATGGCTCGCCAGTCAAAGGCACAAAGGAAATAATGCCTGTGTGTACTCCCGCACGCGCGGGCATGTCAAGGAGAAATAGCGTGGTGATGTGGAAGCGTTATGGTGTACGCGAGAAAAAGTAGGAAGCTTAATAAGGGGTTACTCTCGCGCATTAGTGAATAAGTGGGTTTCGGGGTGTGGGAATCTATGGCGAATACGACCGGAGCCATATAACCGAGTCTGTCAACAGCGTGCTCAGCTGACGGACCTGATGAGCGATAAACGGAAAAATGGGTGTTTTGTCTTGGTTACACACTAAAATTAACGGAATAGGAAAAGAGGGTAGGAAACAGAATGGAAATTAATTGACTGATTGAGTGGGTGAATTATTATTAGCATCGTAGTTGTCACTGTCAAACATTCTTTATTTGCTTGGTAACGATAGGATTAGTTGAAAAAGAATGAAAGTTTAGTTTGCAGTATAAAACATTCTCATTTTTTAAACTTGGTCAGGTGGATCATGAAAACCTCGGTCGTTGAGGGCACAGGTTGCTTCCCAAAACAACCCATGAACGCAAGAAAATCCGCATTCTGTGATGAAATTTTGTGTTACAAGATGTATCCTAACTAATTGTTTTATTATTGCCGTAATTGCTGTATCATACTGCGGTTGTTGTTTTTTCCACTTTTTTTGTTGACACACTGTGGTTATGTGGTTTCTGAATATCCACCTCTCGGGGTGTAGGAAGTCATTCTTTGACTTGACTTCACTTGACTATGATTCCGGAATTAGTAATGGGTACTATGTAAAATCACTATCATCAGCATTAAATTGAATAAGTATTTCCATGACAAAACGCAAGTTACAAATCATAGTAGGCAAGTTTTGAGACTTTCGACTGCAGAAAATCAGTTGTGACGTCCCGTTAATAACATTGTTGCAACAACGTACCGGAGGTTGTTCTAATCCCACCATAACGGACGAATTTCCCCTATTTCCTACCAGAAATTTCGATTGACAGCGGCTCCCTCCTGAATATCTATTACACAGCCGTATATCCAGTGCATTAAGTGAGAGTAAAAGCTTTATTTAAATGCAATGGAAATGTTTGTGATAACCAGCAAAGAGCACTGGACAGCTGTTTCGTCCTGTTTAGGACTCGTCATCAGTGCGTTGTTTTTGCGTGCTTGTCAGGACTCGAACCGTGATTCCTCGGACTGGAACTTCAAACCCGTACCCTTGAGCTACATCAAATGGGCTAATCCAAACATTCACCACCTAAATAAAAACTTTATTATTCTTCGGTTTATACTAACGTTAAGCTAAATTGCTTTGTTATTTCTTGACCATAATTTCCACGTCTTGAATCTTCGTGAGGAGTTTTAATTCAAACTCATGGACATGGATTTTACACAGAATATCTTATTTCGAACCAACTGATTGCAGTAAATAGCTCGTGATACTGAACTATCGTATGTAGCACTTCCAAATGTACAGCATCAAACGCGTTGTCTGATATACAGTCTCAAAACTGTTCTTGTTTATTTTCAAGGTCAGCACAGAAGGAATTTGAATCTGATGAAGGTAAACGTTGTTAAGTATTCCTGCAAATTAATTCGTTGTCATTTACCCAAATTAATCGTTTTTCATAACGCGAATAGGGATTTGTTTTTGCAAAAAGTTACATACAAATACGCACACATTTATTGAATGACTCCGCGTGATATAAATGCCCTTCCGATTCGCTGATTCAACCCTTTTTTGAATTCCTAATGCGTTGATTAACATTTTCTGCGTTTGACTGCTCACTCAGTCGATCCAACAGAAAAGCTAAGGGGTTGTCAGCGTCACTCTCGCTTGGCTTAACGCCACACCCAGCCCGTCGATGACCTTTTTGGTTTTCCACTGCAACTTCCCGGGCCTAGATTACTGAGTCCCATGATTAGGCAGTAGACCATAGAAACCAGTAAAATCCCCCGCTTCCATCACACTGCGTTGTGCAAAGAAAAAACAAACAATTTACCGTCAGTTAGGCTACAAACACGTTCAACAGATATTGCCACGCGTCTAATCATGATTATTAGGTAACTGTGAGTGAAATCACAACAGGACATGCATATTTTCTTAGAGTTACAGTGGCTATCCAAATAACTAAANGCGATGATCTTTTTAAATACATTTCTAAAATTTGTTTACCAACTTTCCGGTCACTCTGATGCTCTAGCAGTACCAGACGTTTTATCTCCGAATGATTGCAGTTCTCGCAGATTGCAAGTGAAATTTGGATGGTTTCCTCGGTGTGATTAGCCAGTATGAAGATATTTCTTCCTTGTTGTGGATATTTATTTGCGCGCACACGTACTTTCCTTTGTGGAATTCAGTGTGAAGGTAGCCACAAAATATCATTCCCGATTAGCTCAGTCTGATCACGAATGAATATTGACCATCCAACGACCGGATGTACAGAAAAGAAATACAAAGTGGACAGTATAACAATTCTGTCACATTTGTGACCCTTGGACTCCATGTTTCCCTTCAGAGACCATGATGTCCGTTCGCCGGATAGATATGTTTGAGTGGTTCTCGGCACGTATCCACAATAAAGAGTGTCTAGGAGACCTACGACAGACAAACAAAAGCTTTTGTAATCATATGAAGAAAACGCACAACTGAGAACGGTTTTGAAGGAGAGGTTAGATCGGAAATTGTAGTACAAAAAGTGAATAACGCGTATGTATTAGCTATTCTAAGATGCGATTTCATAAATTCTCCAGTGCTCCATATATAAATAAAAAAACAAACTGGTCCATTGCGTGCCAGTTCCTTCAGTCAAATGCGATTATGGTGTAGCTAGTATAAGTGGCACTATCGGAGGCAAGCCTTAGCGCACACGAGCATTTTAGCCCAAGTACGCAACCCATAATAAAGCGGACACAGTAACCATCTGTTTGCTGGTGTGCGTAATGCCTGGTAGTGATTTGACAGACTCAACTGATGCACTCTAAGTCGCGAACCGAACCGCACCAGACCGATCGAAAGAGCCCGAACGATACCGAGTATATCGGTCTATCATTATCTGTGTATGGAATCCACTTTTGTATACAAAGGAGTCCGTTTTTGACATGCTAACCGCTAACTGGTTTTAGATGTAAACCACGAAAGCATAATAAGCGCATGGACTAGGTTTTTCGTACTTCATTGTCATGCAATACACACTTTTTGACAGACGTGAGAAATTATCTATTTGACAGAATGAAAGAATAAAGAAGGCTCAAAAGATGATGATAGGCAGTAATACATTTGTTTAGCACTATATCCGAACAGTTCGTAGCAATATTTTTCACTCATTGCGCAGATTCTATTAACCTTCTCCTCCGAACTCTACTCGTTGATAGAAGTTTTATACAAAAGAAACGAAAAAACAAACGCTGAGAGTCCTGTATGATTATATATTTGAGTTTAAAATACGAGCCAAAATGACGCAAAGAGCCTTTAAAGAGTCCACTACTTATTGTAAACAAAATAAAACCAGGTGTTTCTCGAATATAAATGGACCTAATAATGATATTTATCATTTCAATAATGTATGAGCCAAACAATTAAACTTAGTCTGCAAATGAATATAGTCGTTTGGTTATGAATGCATTCAGGAACATTTTCTGTAAAATATCGCTTTGGTCGTTAGTCGTATGCGCTTATTTGTGCCAACCCCTGTGTGAACGGCGTCAACCACTTCTTTTCAATTGAGCGGACTTTTAAAATTGCACTTTCATTTGATGAATTTTATGAACAGTTTGCTATCAGCTACCACAACTTGGTGACAACTGTTATCAGTTTTGACAAATATCTCCACAGACCCGGGGCGGGAGAGAGGAAAAGAGGTATTTCGCAATTTATCGGACAATCCCCAAAGGGCAGGTTCAGATTTGCCAATGGCCTTTATCCAATTTTCTAATGCATTTTGTCCACACACAGTGAGTGTGGTGTTGTTCTGGTGACTAGACTTATTGCGTCAGACAGTTTCAAACTGATTATAGCTAGTCGGACACGTGATTGTTTGATTTTAAAAGCCATTTATCAAATGCTAATACCTAAATGTTGACTTTCCCCCGTTGAAGTTGTCACAATTAATCATGAATAATTATTTTCTTTGGATTGTTTTCTCCGTAAACAAAGCGTTCACATTGAAATGTACAGCTGAATTGTTCAATTAAGAGAAAAAGTGATCCAGTACGTTTGTCTAGCCTCCAGGCACAAGTTAGTGCTATTTCGTATCCAGCAAAATGTGATTTCTCTAATGGTGTCTATCTAAGCATTTCTCCTAGCTTTTTGATCATTTAATGTTGCTTACCTAAACAAGATATCAAAATCTTGTTTGTGGTCTGGCAATATATAGTCCTGTTGGACCAGGTGTTGAATGTTTGCCTAGAGCATTCCACAAATATCGTGTAAATTCTTCCAAAAAAATTCACATAATGAATTCTTACGGAGCACATACATTGCCCATCGAATTACCATAACAGTGTTTACATTCTTCACTTGCTTTTTGCATTTTGCAACATTTCACACTGAATGTCACGGATTTTGGCGGTTTTCTCTCTCTCACCAAGTAAGCATTGTCTTAAACGTAACTTGCTGTGATTGACTTCTCTGCTACTTCTGTTTGTTTTTCGTTACGTTTCTTCCCTACTTAGTTTGTAAGCCGTTCCTATTCACTCAGCTTATGTGGCACGAAAAGCTTTTTTAAATCAGGGCGCTCTTGGTCGATCGTTGATTGTCTATTTTGTATGGTATGTTCTATCTTCAAAAGGGACCCGTGAATTAAATGCGCCAATCATAGGGATATAAGCCTGATCCTGAAAGCGTCAAAGCTGATGGCGTCCGTCGTGGATGCATCGATCAAATCTTCACCCTCCGACATCTGCTACAGAACCATCATGTCTACCAAAAACGAACAATCATTGTATTCTTGGGCATCCGCGCGACCTTGGACTCTGTCGATAGGACCGCACTATGGAATTGTTTGTTGAAGAATGGCGAACCGGAGAAGTATATATCTATCCTCAAAGAGTTGTATCGTCATATTTCAGGTCGGGTTAGGACCTTTAGCCAGCTTTCGCCACCCTTTGTCGTTTCCAGTGGCGTTCGAAAAGGTTGCCCTATATCCCCATTCCTTTTCAAATTTGTCATAGAGGATGTTCTACAGAATGTTTTTCGGTTGCTTACCCCATCCTTTCAATAAAAAAATACAGGTACTCGCATTTCAGTTGTAAGGCTTGTTCCGGATAATAAATCAGCAAGCTTAATTGTGTAGTACAGTGTTGTGAATGTATTCCATCCTATGCAGTTTACGAATAAGGATAAGCTTTTTGGGCAAAGTTTAAGTGATATTCAATAACGTTTATCGTAAACGGGGAAAATAAACATGAAATAAGACGACGAGAAGCAACATACAGTGGTTGAAATCTTTTTATATCACATAAACAGTACCGAGGATCAAACCCTGGAATGCAAATGTCGAACGCAAGACATACTATCCACTGGATAAGCATATGGATGATTAATGCATTTCCCTTCATCCGTGAAATACAAAACTACGCATACTTTGTGGTTTTCTCTCAAAGAGAATTTATGATTTGTGACTCAGTTAGACAACGATCGAAGCTGACTGATTGTTACAAAAAGTGCCTGTGTGATATGAATTTGGTTTGGTCTATAGATAGTATTCATTCCCGTTTACGTTAATCTGACGATCATGAAATAACACCAATAACAACAATGAGTTTTCTGCCATGGTTGTTTCGTGTTCTGGTGACTCAGAAAATGATATTTTAGTTCTTACCAGGAATTTCACTCTGAACCCGGCCCATAGCTGCTGATAACCGAATAGTAATGCAACCCTCACAGACGTTATGACAATTGATAAATTTTATGCTCCTTGACTAAATAAGTCATCACGAAAACATTTACTCCCACTCCACTGGCTGCCGAAATACAGAGATTGAACCGCTTTCAAGTTCTTTACAATGATTTAGAATCCCTTTGTTGTTCCCGGTTAGTGCAGAACAAAATAGTAACTTGTTCTCAACATAGTGGTATAGGAATGCACTAAAAACATTATGTTCACTGGATTTGTGTATGGTTTAGCAAAGAATCCAAATTGAAATGAGTAAAATAAATTGAATTCGGTAAAAGTTAAATAAAATACACACACTTATAAAAAGCTTTAGTTAGCTTCAATCTCTGATAATCCAGTCCCGTGTGAGTAGATAGATTGTTTCTTGGTGATCTCCACTGCGAAACACAATTATCGGCCTATCTTTGGAACCAGTATGTTTTGTCCTTCGTTTATTACCACTTAAATTCTTGTTCATTCCAGGTTGCCTCATTGCTTCGATAACTTTTCAGATACTACAAGTTTTAGCTCCTAGGTATTATTAAGCCGTTTATCCATTTATATAAAAAAATTCATGTCTCCTACTGCGTACTCCAAAACTGAACTGATATTGGTAATGTATGTTTTCCCATGTCATGATCATAGATTTCATCTTTTTCCCCTACAAATTACAATAGCAGTTCACGATGATGATTATAACAACAATAAGGATATATTTCCTTAATCTGAGGTTAGAAGAATTCAGAGGATGACAGTAAACTGGACAGCGACACTGCACAAACATCGGGTAAATTACGAATCAGGGAGACATGGTTTGCGACGATTCAAACTTGCATGAATATATCCATGTGCGCTGTACATAGTAAACATGGCAGATTTTACAATTAATAAGTATTCTACATTTTTTTGTTTTGAAGTTTTCTTAGCAGTGCAATGTGCCATCAGCATCTAACCCTCAAGGCACACAGAAAACGCCTTACTGCTATTCATAACACTAACATGAGCACTAACATAAGCAACACTAGGGCGATAATACCCCAGAATGATAGAGGTTTGTTCTCCGTTCTAGCGAAGGCTTCAGTAAATATAAGCCCTTTGAACAGGTCACAGTCACTTGAATGAAATCCAGATGTTTTTTCATAGATGTAGCAGGCTTCCGCAACATGGCATAATCTTTATCATTATGCTATCCCTATTTACTCTTTTCCTTGTGAAACTATGGAAACCGTTCATTGTGACAATAACAATAAAATTCGATAGGCGAAACAACCTGTGTTTCTATAATTCCTTATTTTCCATTTTACAATTATACAAGTGGAGCATCCAATATTGTTAGATTCAGTGCGTGGATCTTATTACCCTCCGTACCAAGCGATTCTACGATTGAATCACTACTCTGATTGAGCTTCCTCTTGGTTAGGACCTTCTTCCACTTACAACACTCGAATCTGTTTATTGCTTGCCGACTGGCTATGGTACCAATAATGCATGGACAAAACGCTGCTGATTGCATAGTAGGGAATAAAGCAATCTGATTGCGATTCATTCAGCCGCGCACGGTGGAATAAAGTGTACTGATTTCTTCGATGGTGATGGAATACGATAAACGCTCGACATAGGATCGCTCTGTACATAGGACAATAGGATCCAACGCGTACCGGATCAAACAATATTGAATGCTCACGCTATATAGTTTTAAACGGCCACTTGATAAATTATCAAAAAACAGGTTATTTCATCAATCGTATTTTATTTCTTAATATTTTTCCTGATAACCCATAGGCCCTTTTCAGTTCACTATCCATTCACATATATCTTTTATCGTTGCATACTGCGTAAACCCATAGTGTTCCACACTAATGACATCGATGTATCGTCCACTTGAGGGGCATATTTCTTTGGTAGTACATATTCCCTATATGTTTACCCATAACCGTATATTTAGAGCACAGTTCCTCACAACTCGTTTTGATGAAGGTTTATAACCGTGGAAGGGTATACATCTTTTATTTTTAAGGATGATGAGCTCTCAAGAAATTTCGTCGTGGACGTCCGTATATCCTTCGTTGCAACATTCCGCTTGTATTGGCAGCCAACCGCTATTGGAGAAATTATGAAATGCACCGAATACGTTAAGGTTTTACATTCACCAGCAAACCGTGGATCTTAGTTTGCTCGATGCCTTCAGTTTTCCTCATACCGACAGCTTGAAAAATAACTTGCTATCCGAGTGCATTTATTTCAAACTACAATGAGGTGCACACCAAAAGTCGTGAATGGAGGTCAACTGTTAGTCTTTGGTATAACTTTGCAAACGCTCATGAAGGTTAGGTGTGTATTGCTCGAAATAACCGGGTTGGTTGGTTACATCTGAATAGATGTTTGAAGCTGTGAGCCCAGTTTTGGGCTGTGAAACACACTTGTGTATTTAGAGTATTTATGTTTTTGGATCGCCAGTCTTTGTGACATTCAACAGACTTTCCGAGAATTGGTATTCAGTGCAGTGCGCTAATAGTTAAAATTGTTGGTTTACAGATTTGAAGTTTGTATGTTGAGATTGTGAAAAGTTCAGCAACCTGTGTGGGATTCGAACCCACGCATGGACGCTTTCTGCCAAACAAAAATTTGAACAATTAACCTTCATTCGGCGGACTCCGGTGAATTCTAAGGAAAACCTGTCAGGGCAGTCAGCTTACATGCTAACTGATGTATGTCACATGTCTCTGTAATTTGGATGGGTAAATGCACTAATAGTCCATGTAAATAGGTTTGACATCCACTGATTCCTTGCCTTTACTAGTATTAAACCAGATATTCGTTTGCGGCTTNCAAATCAAGATCTTCGTTAGATTTATGAACTGTCATATAGGTATGTCATTTATTTTACTCTTCCTATTCTATGTTATCCAAATTTAACTATATGATAAGATCTTGTAGTACAGAAGTATTCAATACGATACTAACTCATAGGAATTTTCTTAGTTTTTACGAACTTTCAATTATCAATATGCTTTCATTTATTCTCCACCAGGTGATTGCGAATAAAGCAACGCATCCCAGATCATGCATGATTAGAGCAGTAGAAATGAGAGCGAAACTGAGTTCTACACTGCTTTAATTCGTCACACTTCGAACACAGGAACTTGGAATAACTGGAAAACATCAGTATGATTGGATTTCAGTTTGTTTTATGTGTCAAAAGATGTTGATGAAGTTTGTTGAAAGACAATTGCTCAACTAGACGAAATCCAAAAGGCAGATTGATAATTGATACATGGTCTTGAATCGGTCAGCAGTAGATTCTCTTCATGTTATAAGAAGCAGGCAAGCGGGAGCGATACAAACTTATTTAGGCAAACCTCAAGTTGCACTTTCAAACACATATGGTCAAGTACACTGCCCTTTTCCGAATGATCGTCTCCTAAAATCCCTCTTCTTCGTTCTTTCTTTCGATCGCTTGAACTGTAGCAGTTCTCCACTTGAGGTGGTTTGTTTATCTTCTAGATTCTGGCAATACTGTGCGTTTTTGTCGATAAAAGTTCTTTTGTCTCCCATAGAGTGCTTTCGATACAGCCATTTCTTTGACGAGTTCCTCTCGGTTGGTTTGCGTCAGCGTTTCGATCACGCTTTCCATCCCTTCGTTTGCTGTGGCGGCCGTTTCCTCAATACTCTTTGCCGATATACATCGAAGTGTGTGTTTCCAGGCGTGTATACACAGCTAGAGAGTTATACATTCGAATAAAAACAACTAAGGCATGTTAAACGTTGACAACAGCACAAACCAAGCTCCATTGTGTGTATATATTTATATTTGGAGAGCGGATAATTTTCTCGTCATTTGGAATGTAAACCATGAAACAACTCACGTTTCTTGGGACAACGCATCGATTGCTGTTTAACGCATAGAAGGAGATCGAGAAAAGGAGGACGGTAAACAAAACCGTACGAGAATAATCAAACGATGGTTGTAAGCAGTCGTAAAGTAAGTGCGTCCATGGAGCAATTGAAGATAAACCGCTGAGTGGGTTGGAATAAGAAGAAAAAAAAACGAATTCCATTCAGCCCACAATAATTGTAATCGTATGACAGATAACCGAACAATTTGACTGCAACTTTTGCGTTGTCAGTATTGCATGTGAAACCTAGAAGTATGCCCTCGTGTCTAAAGCACCAATCAGCTTTTCTGACAGCAATGAAATCCATACAAGCTTACCAGTGCCAATGAATTTCGGGACTTTTAACGAAAGGTTTTCACAATTTAGTCGAAACTAAAACAGAGCTGTTGATTTCAAATGTTTTGGTCGTTTGAATAGGTTTTCCATATCCAGGTAGAATTGGAATAGAACATAGGTATGCTAAAATAATGATGGGGTTCAGTGCGATGGAGAGCAGTACTGCATTCAATTTTTATAAAATATCCAATAGTATCTCAAGAATCATATGCAATACAAAATCAGTTTAAGTCACAAATAAATGAAATAGTTGTTTTTTTAAACTGCTGAAAACATTTAAACAACTGTTGATCACCAGGGGCCCCGCATCCTCTTCTATTTAAACCGATGGCAATGTTGGAGCGTAAATATGCAGCACTCTAATTGGGCTATTTGAACATCATCCACTAATCTAATTTTCTTCGAAATATCAACTAGGGAGCTCGGGTGATTCTTGAACAATTAATGTTTTGGCTGCTTGTTCACCAACATTCACGGGGCACAATTTCTCATACAGATTAATTTTTGATTTCCGCCTACGCAATGGTTTACTTGCGTGCTTGGGACCCTATGGTCCGAGGTTCGAGCCCAGCCACCACCACACAACTTTGGTGGTAGGTAGCTTTGCTGTCGTCCGGTTCAATACCAATCCTGACCTAGGGGGCCTTATGTGGTTTGCTCCTCCTAGTCCCGGGGCTTAGGTTGCCAGTTTCGATCAATGAACAGCAGGTCATAGAGACTATGGGGTCTACCTCGTCTGCTGTTCATCACACTAAGGTGTGTCATAAAAAATTACATGTACATCAAACTACACTTCAATTTGACTTGATCAGCACCGCACATAGTGAACTGTGGGTGGAGGCCAGAAATGTATGTAGTCTTTATAACCAGTCATTTGTACGCAGTTAGCTAACCAAATGGGGTAACTGATGTGCTTTGAATAACGGATCCGTTAATATGAAGGGATGGCATTGGTGACCAAATGGAATCCGTTAGTTCTTGAGCACACAGTGAAGAATTCTCTACTGCCTGGGGTTTTGCCAGCATGCACAACCATGCACACATTCGTAGATAGTCCTCATTAAAAATTAGCGCACCCCTGGATTTTGAAATTCATTGATGCCAACTGATTCTGAGTGGACAGATTCCAGTGGATGATATAAGACTGAAGAGAGCGGCGTTCGTGAAGCGATTGAGATCATCAAATTAGCGAAATGGATGTGTTGAGTTTGAATCCCGCCAGCTCTCAGTTGTATTTCCGTATTTCCCCAAGCAGCATTTGTATGGTCGTGGCCCCTTTCTTCAAAGTTGACTATGCATTTGTATACAATGCATTTGTATATGCATTTGTGTATGCATTTGTATACTATGCATAAAAAAATAAAAATAGAATAAAGATCGAATCACTTATTTTACTACGTGTGCTACATTTGCGCATTAAACAACTCGGTAATAAAAGCATACTTAATTTCGTTTATCTTCACAGGAGGCAAACATTTTTAACTTTGTAATAATAAACCGAGCGATCAAGGAATGCGGAGCTACCCGTATTTGTCACGCCCTATATGAGAATATGAATTGCTTGTCTGTACCACTGTCGCAAAGATGCAAGAAATGGTTTTGAGGCTAGTGATCTACGCCTTTACATGTATAGCATTACAACAAAAGTAATAGTTTACCAATGCAAGTTTAGAGAAGTTCCCGATAGTTACGAAATATGTGTTTCGGACCTGAAAACGGTTACGCAGTCGTAACGAACATGTGCCGTTAGGAAATGCATAATATTCATTAGTTTGAGCATGTGCATACTGATTTGAGGAAAGTCATATTGAAATTCGTAAATGTCAACATAAGTGTTTCAGCGCAACGGTTCAGCAAAATTTCAATTACAATCTCGGCCTTGGTGATAAAACATCGAGTGATGTAAGAAGCTATACAAATTCTATGCAAGTATTTTCCAGAGAGCAAAAAACTGATAGAATAAATGAACTTAAAAATACTAAACTACCTAGATGGGGTGTTACAATAAGTGTTAGAAGCAGTCGTAAAACTTTGCCAAAGTGTGTGGGTGAAGGTGGACTCGCGAATACGTACCAACGTCGCAGCCGCGCAAGAAATGAACGTCCCTCGAGCGGTCTTTGTGGGTAGGTACCATTGTCCAGGTAGCCGAAGAATACCTGACAAGTGGTCACTGACCAGTTGGAATGGAGAAAGAAGGTCTCTGGGATACGGATAGATTGATATGCATCGCGCGAGTGAAAACGACGGCAGGCGAGGTACTGAGAATCGCAAGACCAGTATACCTTTTGGAGAGAGACGACGGTGACAGTGTTTGAACTGGATATCTCCGGGCTGCCGAAGGAGACACTGTGAGGCATCGTCAACCACCGGAGGTACTCGCAAGACAGCCTCAATAAAACTGACTAGAGTGGCACACTCGGTAGAGAATGGGCACTTTCCGGAAATTCAATTTGACAGATATTCTGAAGAAGGATTTGACCGGGCACTGTATTGGTCGACCTCTGCAAATGCTTCCTAGGCTTGGACGTGACCGATATTTAAACCCAGTTTATAAATTCTACGGTTTATCCATTTGATACTACTCACCCTACACAAAAACAAATATTTCATTCTTGTCCCACTTATATGTGCACAATATAGTTCTCGATTGTTATTCATATACATGCTTCTGAGCTCTTCTCTCAACTATGTTTTACTCCTCTTGGCTCAATTTGTTTTAATTGTGACCCCGGTCGCTCGCTTTGACTCGCTTGAGTTCGGCGTGAAATCGAGCGCGCACTTTCGGTCGGGAATCATTTCGTTTTATTTAGACCTTTTGAACTGCGTTGTCGCGAATCTTTACTCTTTACTTCGAGTTGCTTTGGAGTTACGTTTGAGTTTTGTATATATTTTGTTGTGCTTATTTGCTTATTTAATAATCCAGTACTGTAGATCGTCATGTGTTTTGTTTGACTTTCCGGGATCCGCTTGGTTACGCGTTACTTACTGACTCATTTGTAAGTTTCGGGCTTTAAAACAAGTGTTAAGTCCGTACGATTATCAAGATCGACGTTGAGTGAGGCACAACTACGGATGCCAAGTTAGAATGGTCGTCAAAGAATAGTAAACAATGATGCGTTACTGACATGGATAAACACATCAGATTGTGAAATTTCTGAAGGGAAACGAACAACGCCAATCGAGAGCCAAACATGCAGGCTAAGGAGTTCCCGACATCGTCAAACGAATAAATGGAAAGTGAAGTAGCATCAGAGTGCACGTGTAGCTGTTTGGTTGGTTCAATTGCTACACGTCAAGCCGAACCTGCTTGGAAGATCTAACTGGGTGGGAGTCTGTAATTGTTATTTTTGATTCCAGTAACTGATTTGTAACCATAGAGTATGTATCCTATTTGACAGTACCCATTAGTTCTTAAATCACCTTAAATCGATGATCGCGTATACGTATTTATTTACCCTACGATTTTCTACCCTGCAAATTGACGTAAATTTCAGGTAGCGAGTTACAGTTTGCTAAAATCAGTATCACACTGTTTGATATTGCCGACAGCACCAAAAAATGGTGCTTTGCGGTTCACCTTTGTTGATCAATATACTTTGCTACCCACTCCCACGATAGAGCACCTCCGTCTGCTATCAGTGGCGGTTTTATGTGCACCTGATTGTAAAAAAACGTATACCGCCGTTTTATGCTCCATTTGTGCAGTTGGCTTTAACGATTACCACAAAAGTACCACTTTGCCAAGTTCATTGTCAACTGTTTGTTCGATCCCGGTTATTGGTGACCTTCGTCCGCGATTCTCGCCTGTCTTTTCCGTTTGCACAAATCCTTTGTAAATAAAAAGGTTGTCTGCGGACTCTGGGGCATTACGCGACCTTGGTGATTTGATGTCTGGCATATTCCCAAATCAACTCCCCTTTTTCATGGTTCGGTTGAACAGGATCGTCAGATTACTGCAATTATCCTGAGCAATTTGTCTTATTTCACTCAAACCTGTTTGTATTTAATGATAACATGAGATCAACACTGAGAATAAACTCATATCTCAAGTTTAACTCAACACGGAGCTTCACATTACTTGCTCAGGTAGATTGTATGTGGGATTCAGTTTCCAGAGAACGTGTTTTTGGGATTTTTATGCGAATTAAAGGCTTCCATACCTATAGGAGTAAAACAGTATCCCATAAGGATCGCTTCATCTGCATTGTGTCCTTTCAAAATACCAAAACACTTCCCTTTCCAGATTTCAGTTGAATAACCCAACAATAACCACGGAGGAACAACAATATCCATATAAATGTTTAGATTCCTGCCTCGGCTGGGAAACAGATCTTTACCGATTCTATGGGTTTGTGATACGAGCGAAAAACAGTGCGTTTCACTGATTGTGCACTTTTCTTTACAGTGCTTGATGGTGCTTTATTTTAGGAACTCGCTGCAACAGGCAACTTCATTTTACTAGCATTTTACTATCCACGTCAATCATCCAATGGATCAATCACCTTCCGGTTCATAAGATGTTAGATATTTGAATCTTTTGCCGCATATTTTATCATCGTGACTATGCCGACTCGGTTCAACCGATATTCTGGGTTTTTAGATGGAAATCTTGCGATATTTGCAATTATCGCTAATACTATTGTTATACTTTTATGAAAATTGGAAGCATATCGTAATGTATCTCATAAAATGTACACCAGATTTTGATCACAATACGTTAGTGGTACGGCAAAACTGACCTGAATAGTTTAAGTTAGTTTGAACTACCCACAGCGTAATGGAATCGACTTTCTCAACAAATTTGGCCACGATCCCGTGAGATATTGAAACTAATTTTTAGCAGTTACAAGAAACAAGCAGAAGTTTTTCCTAGGAATAAGTTTTCCTGTGCTTTGTGTTTTATGGGTTATTGCTATTTTCTATGCGTGTTCTCATGCTCGGGGCTGGTGTTCTGTTGTACTTGTGTGCGTCTCACTTCTCGGTAATCCGGCTTCTCCCCATGTTTTAAATTTCCTGAAGATGTTTTTGTAAAACGCTGACAAGGAGCACTGAACAGTAGTTTCGTGCCTCATAGGACTCCTCAACAGTGTATGATATATGCGTGCTCTCAGTGGGACTCGAAACGAGCTCCATTTTACCGCAAAACCATCTTTCAGATACCTTCAACATTTCACGTTTGATAGCGTTTTATTTACAATATAATAATTCGCTATCGAGTTGCTTTCCATTTGAGTGTTTTCTGCTACGTGTGCGCTCCGAATGATCCACCCATCATACCGCATTTGTATTTCCAATTTTCCGAAACGAACTGTCAATTTTTGAAGCAATCGTCCTTAGTTCGATTCAAAAACCCGATCATGAATTAAAAACCCACCCACTTTTTTATTATGTTGACTAGGTTTCAAATCCAATCATTTGTTAGGTGTTGTTTTTAATGAGCATATCGGTAGTTCTGTTTGGAATGTAGATTATCCGTGTCCAGACACATGCACCAAAGAGCGCCTACTAATTGCGGCCCCATCATCGAACGAAGAAAACCGACCGCGAATGAGCAGCACGGATGGTTGGGTGGTACTGCCGGGTGAGAGTGACAAGAGTGTGCACCCGGGTTGAGGGGCGGGTGTGTGTATGTGTGTGTGGTTTGTAAGCGTTTTGCGTGTTCAAGTGCAATTAGAGCGCCAGTAGAACACGCACGCGTGAGAAAAACAAACAAACAAACAGGGCGACACACTCATGTTGTTCGTTTGTGCATAACGGGATATTGCGCTCGAGCATGTTTACGTGGGCGTGCATGAGCGTGCACGTGTGTGTATGCAGTTAGGCATATAAACAGTGGTGCGTAAACCTCAACCGAGACGATAAGAAAATGTCTGAACATTAGGTATTTATTTTTAAAATGAGAGAAAAATGTGTATATTATTCTTTGTAGTGTAAAGTCACATGGACTAGAAGAAGTTTACCTATTCCAAGTCAGTCTCTATTATCAGATTAGTTAACGAGGTAATGGTTCGCTAACAGTCCTTCCTAAATATCGGTTTTCTGAAGAACAGGAAACTTCAAGACGATGCTAATCTAATCCAGTAATTATTTTACGTTTTACCCGTTCCTCCCCCTCAAAGGATGATTCACTGATTCCTATAACTACACCTTAATAGGTTTATCTCCATTATCATTCGACCCGTCAAAGAGAATAAGCAGGCAAACACCCGGAAACATACGGTTGGCCTGTCAATATGACAAGGACAGATTGTTCCTGAGGAAAAATAGTACATTTATTTCGACAAATAATTACCCCGGTCATCAGCAATCACTAACGTTTTACCAGAAAAATGTGATGTGAAGTTCAGTCTACTCGATCTGCAAGAAAGAAACAATATCCAACAAACAATATCACAACGTTGATCCACCGCCGAGTACATTGGAAGGGAGAACACTAAAGACACCCACGAGTGTTTGCTTTTAAGAAGCATTAATGGCAGCAAATAAGGATACGAGTCAGTTTGTGGCAAGGTTAGAGTTCACTGTTGTGAGTCTGTCCCTGACAGGTCTTCCGCATTTTCATGAGGAAGAAGAAGAAGCGCGAGGCTAGCCTCGTGCTGCTTTGGTAGTTGTCACTGTCCCCCTCCCTCCACCCTACAGTGATTCCGCTCCCTGCCCCTAGGCCCAATCCGGCTCATATTA
>UZAN01040901.1:50379-64120 GCA_900618425.1 Echinostoma caproni | reverse complement strand
TGCACGAACGTTAGATACACATCGTGATTTTCAAAAAAAATAGTCAGACAGACGGGCAAACACGTAAGATAGTGCAAACGTGCTCAATTATAGGCGTGTATAAACCGTTTGCAAGGACAAAATACAAAGGTAAAATTGCAGTAAAAATAAAATGAAAATTACTATATATTTGAGAAGTGATGAAAAATAATAATCAAGACTATGCTTGATCTGAAAAACGAAATTCAAAATGGAACGGATGAGCCAAAAACACCCAGAGAATGCAATGCTTCATTTGGGCATGGAAAAAGGAATAAAAACAAAAAATATTCAACAAACTCAAGATTTCAGACTTCGATTGCAAAAACGCATGTTCTCTTCTCTTGTTTCAATTCATTCACCCAATTCTACATTACGGACACTATCCGGGGATTTCAAATATAAGAAACGGAATTCTCGAGTGCATTTGCTGAGCGTAATGGAAATGGTCAGTACGACGCCATGAAATAGAAAAAATGATCGAGGAAGGATTAGCAAATAGATTTCAATGGACAGATATTCGTTATAAACCAACTAAAGAAATTGTGGACTGAAAAACCGAAAAGCATTGTACACCTACCTTACTCTTGTTTGGCATCGTCAACAGTGGAAACCTATCGCTCCTACTGAGAATCAAATATGGAACTTTACAGATGACTATCGGTTAACTAATTAGACTGTAGACCATAACCAATGTTAGCAATCTTTTTTCGACTGACAGACCCTAAAATTCACAAAATAAATCCCTCCTTGAAACACTTAAAAATCTACGATTTATTCGAAATTCACACTTTGTACCTGTACCCTACGAAATGTTCTGAATGCATTGTCATCCTGTCACATTCCGTTCCCACCAGTTTCTTTCCCAGGTTGGCCTCAGTGAAATATACCAGTAGGAATAAGGACACCAATCAGTTACAAACCTCTCCCACTGAATGCTGTTTGAGTAAATCGTGTCTATTAGTGTTTCACACTCTCAAACTCAAACAGTTCCGTATTTGATATGAATTCAGTATGTCAATCCCCGCTTTATTTCATTGGTTTGCACCATTGATTCCTGATATTGCTTTCGAGTCTTCAACTTTACTGAATAACAGACAGAACAGTGCCCATCATGCGTCGATTCCCTTGAAGGGTATGCCGTAAAGAGTCTCGAAAATCTTTCTGGCTCATTGCGCACTCATCCTTGGTATCAGCATTTTTGTACCACTGCTGAACATTTTCCCGTAATTCTTCGCCTCGACGCACACAATTTGGTCCTGCCACTGTAGGTGAGCTAGATCAAAAGTACCGGAATATTCTGAGGTCTTCAGATATTGATGTTGCAAATCCTGGTTAGGAAATCAGACGTGGTAATCGTATGCTGTCCAGTTGGCCATCGTTATGGTATCAAATGCTGAACCGCATTCTGATTGGAGAAAGCCTAACTGATGCACCCGTATTGACAAATCCCTTGGCATGTCCCTTATGACACATTTTCATCCAATCGGTTTTCATTGTGATACATAATAATCAAAGCGTGTAAAATGAAAAGTTCTTTGAATTTACTGAACCCCTCTTCCGGTGAGGTAAAAAAGGGACTGCATGGTGGAAAAAATCTCATTTGGTGGTTAGCATGTAACTGCGCGTGCCAGGAGCTCCGATGAAACGGTGCATTGTCAAAGATAAAAACTACTGGAGCATCTGACTGTTCTGTTGTAATTGTAGTGAAGCAACTTGATAGAAACCCATTAAAACATGCCAGGTATCCTTTGTATGACATTGATATTTCAAGATACCGCCTACAGACGAATATGTTATCATATTCAATTTGGATCTCTTGTTGAATGGGCGGCTCCGAATGGCTTTACAGCCCATTTTGGAGCATCCATAGCTGCGAAAGCATCATATGTTATATTCGATCTCGTCAATTTACTGCCCCAATTTGGAGTTAGCATATCGTTATAAACAATCGGTATGTTCCACTCGTTTCAATCTGACAGCTTTCAAGCTTCATTCCGCAGACAGAATGGTCTCCATTGCGCAATCGAAGTCTTACTCATCTGTTTGCTTGAGAAGTCCTCCCTCGTCTTCTACTTTAACTGAAAAGCTGTGTTTTTGGTTGAATCTTATCGACACCATCACACAAATGTTCTGAGAACTCGTCGTTGAACTTTGCCTTGTCATATTTAGGTTCGAATGTTATTTATCGATCGGTGGTTGGTACAGCACGATATGATTTGGTCTTGATGCCGAAGTGTTGGCAGCTTCTTTCAAATCATCACCTCTGCGTGCACATCCAGTTCCTCTCTGTTGGCTTTCCGTACTAGATAAGCGATGGAGTCCTTTCTATTCATCATTTTATCGTTATCCATATTGTAGATGCGTACAACGGTGGGTAAGGTGCAACAGATATTACTGCCACCTATCGTGGACTGATTCACAACCCCAAAACCGACTGATCGAATTGCGCAAGACGGTACCATAAGGGAAATCTAAAATGCGCTTCTCTTAAAATTAAAAATCCCAAATGGAACACCAATGGTATGCTGTTTGTAGTTACAAGCCTTGACGCAAATCAAAGAAGATACTGTAAAAATGTGAATGCTTGGCATGCCATATCTCTACCTGTTAACTCCGTTCAAGAGAATTGGATATATTAACAGTCAGAGGAAAGTGAACGCCGTTCACAAAACTACAGCTCATTACTATAATCAGTTTGTTCATGCTGTAACATTGGACACAGTTCTAACAGCCAACCATACAGCATACGATCGCTACGCCTAATTTCTTAACCAGGCCTTGCAACAGCACTGTAGAAAATGAAATATTTCGACATTGGGACTGCACATCGTGGTCAAAGATACGCGGGTTTTCGCTAAATCTTGAAGGGAAACGATGTGATGGTACATTCCAGTTGCTTCATCCAATAAATAATTTCTATCAACAGTCTCCTATTCCACAAAAGACCTAAATATGTGTGTATCCGGGAGAGAACAAAACGGTGAACGATGAAACATGATAGCATTCGTTTCACAGTATCGGGTGTCATTGAGTTTCTCTCTATTTTTGATCATCTGATTACTGATTGTTGTATCTATAGCTGATCTTCAACTGTTATTCATACGGATAGCTCATACACACGAACCTATCCTACAGGCACTCATTCACCCGGGGGTTTCCGATACCGCATGACCTCGTTTTGAAAGTTACAATTTGAAATTAAACTAAGCCGTAAAGCTGGCCCTAATTCAGGTTATAATCGGAATCCTAAGTGATTCGGTTTGCAGTGATCTGAAACCTATTGGCGCAGTTTGTCCTCTCTAAACACGCAGTTGTTCTAACACGTTACTTGTCAACTAAGCGCATTACCCTCACACTTTCCCTTGTGAAACAAGATGTTTGAATCATTGGGCATGTAAACTGTTGGTTAGAAAAATGAGAGCCTCAATCCACTGAGCTGATCCACGCACACAAGTCTATCTAATTGCCGGACATGGGCTCACAATCCCAAAAGTATAACGGGATGCAATCCCTACGACCCGAACCTAGCGACCAGTACTGAGTTGACTTTCGGTCACATTCGGTACATGGCACCGTCGCTCTGATAGTTGTGGGTGTTTCGGACAAGCGGGGGAGTGCGAGGATATTTCGATGTCTGCGGATCTGCTTTGTTAACTCGGCATGCTGAAAATAAGAATTTGCCTTTTACAGTTCAGAACGTATACCAAACTCAGAGTCTAACAAGTGTGCTCCGAATGCATAATGACTAAAACTAACCATCATTGGAAAACAACTCATGCTTCCTAATAATATCAACATACACACGAACAAACCTCAAATTGATGATAAACTCGTTCCATTTTCGTGGCCATTCGATCTTCAAACCGTCTCCCATCCGTCTATTATTTGTGGCTAAAACTTTATCTTTTTTACCGTACATTGTGTTTCGTATCAGTGATACTGATGCGCAGTCCACTAGAGGTGCACCTTGCAATAGGAGTCGTTCACTCAAGGAATCTTTAGTGGCCGTCGCACGTTCAAGCAGCAGTTGTTCAACACTTGTCGTGGTATACGTCCGGAACTGCAGAAGACAGAGTCCAGTTTTAAAGACGATGAGGCTAAATATTTCCCGCTTCTCAGGCTGAAATTTGTAGCCTTCTGTTTGTCACAGCAGGACGCACACCACCAGACAGAGTGCAACATGTTTCGATTTGTTTGTATCGCCTCATCAACCTCCAAACTGTGGAATATGGTTTGCTCAGCGTTTCGATATGACAGTGGCGTGATTCTCGGAATGTTATAAACTGATAACTAGATTGCTGCTCTTTCGTATTTATTTTGAACAGGAAATGGTGATACGTCGACTCCTGTTTGGTTTCATGTGTGAATGGAGGTCAGCTGACGAGTGGAGATGGTGCACAAATGGACAGCAAGGTTAACTAATTGCAGTTTAGGAAAATTAGGTCGTTTAAATGTATCCCGCTCTACTCCCAGATGTATTAGTGTGTGAATTGTTCCAGTGGATTGGGAGTCTCATTATTTTTCCAAGAACAATTTTCAAGCTAAACCTGTTAAATCTCTCATTATCTCATTCGTGTTTAGCTCACGAAAATTAGCATTGTAATTTACTAGCCAGACAAGAACTCACATTTTCTACTGCATATAACCCACTTAGACTTGATGCACTGAACATTAATGGCGGATTACAAGGAATTCCTACTGGGTGATGGGAGTTGATCACCGATTATTATAAATCTATAGTTGACAGCCTTAAACTCAGATTGCTGACTCGAGTAACATTTGAGAAACATGTGAATAACCAATCACGGTATCCTGAGCCAATTCGCCTCAGGCACCAAAACAGAACAGTCGCAAGGACTGTGTATCAATACCGATCTTATGATAGTCTTCAGTTCTAAGCGCCAGAGCTTCTGTAAGTCCACAAACCTGTTCCGCATAAAAGCAGAATATAAATCTTTTTGCATGTTGAATGAGAACGGATCGGATCGAAATAGCTTTCTTCGATAAATCTGACACCTGTAACTAAGTTAGCATCATGCTAACAGTGAGCATGGATGTGGAACAAAAGCTGCAGAATTGGAAAGGTGAAGTTTGAGCGTGATGGTGGTGGCGGAGTGGTTTAGTGGCCGTCACAGGCGCGCTTTGGACCTTGTGGTCCGAGGGACGAACCCCGCCATCACCACTCAACTCTTGTGGTAGGCAGCTGTGCTGTCGTCCGGTTCAATACCACACCTAACCTATCAGGGCGTTCTGTGGTTCGCCACTCCAAATCCCGAGGCTCAGGTTACCGGTCTCCATCTCTGAGCAGCAGGTTCTCGTGACTGTAGGGCTTTCCCTGTTTGCTGTTTATCACACAAAAGTGTGTAATAAAAAATTCGCCTAACTCTACCAGTGATCTTTTCATAGAACGATGAGATATACAGTGGAAGGTTGACACGTAGCCGAAAGGTGCAGTGAGATTCAATTAAGCCAGAGTGATCATGAGCTATGTTAGGAAACACACGGGGACAGGGAAAGCAATGACTCCTTCTAAGCTGAATCGTTTGAAGTTCCAAATCAGAAAGCGTAGCCGGCAGCAATTTCCCTAACAGCTTTGTATAAGAGAACGTCAAAGAGTTTCGTCTTTTGCGACTCTCAAGAATCCTCTGATTCGCGAAACAATTCAAGTGTGTTTGAAATATTTTGCAGTGGTCAGTTCATGATCTGAGTGAGTCTATTAGCTTGAATTCGATACGATGATTCGAAAGATGATTCTTTTTAATTTTTAAGTCAAATTAAATGGAAATTACACGGTAAAACAATAGGAAGTGGACTGTCAGGATACAAATATGTTGGAGAAGTGAACATATCTTCAGAAGTAATTCCTCGTTTCCCTTGGATTCCGTACTCTTATGCCCCCTAATAGGCCCCAATTATGAATGTTCTGGGTGCTAAAGCAAAGTAAGCAAAATGTATTGTTCTAAATAGATGACTGAAATTCCAGTATGTGTTACATCGTGCGGATTAAGGGATAAAATATCAGTGGATACAAAGCTTTTACTAATTGTAATAATTACCGCACGATTATTACTATAAGATTTAAGTAAACCTCTGCAACTGTGTAGAACTATGAATCATAATGACTGCTTCTGAGGTAAGATATTCATTTAAGATCATGAAATCAATAGATTATCCGGATAGGTACTATGAGCTGAAGTTGTATTTTTCTGCTTTATTAGTGAGGGAAGCACGACAACTTACATCACAGCGAACATAACTGCTAACACTGGCCACCTCAATGAGTCCCGTGCAACAAAAACTAAATTGTCGAGTTCCAGAGATTTCTGAGAAATGCCCCACTGGTTAAAGGTACTCTATTCAATGCTGATCATGAGTACATCAGCTAGGAATGCGAAATCAAAAGGGTTGTAACCCCAAGCCCTAGGGGCAATGGTAACGATATCCCACTAATCCGGTGCGCAAGGTGTGGTTTAGATCTGAAAGGATCCTTTTCTGTAAGGTTAGCAAAATAAACAGAAAGTTTTACAACAAACACTTATGGGAAAAATGTGACTAGAAAGCACCAGATCATAGAACAACACTTTAAAATATTTTTTGGAATAAGTCGCGAAAATTAGTAGGCAAAATTAAAGTAATAAAAGGAAATCGAACATGAATCGGCTCAGGAAATGATTGCGTCAGACTCATATATTGGCCTCATCTTTCCACAGGTTCAAGTAGATAAATTTGGTATTTCTGTCTTCATAATTTTTTTGTGTGTATGTGTTCTGCTGCTTTGCTTATACAGGTTTCTATTTTGACCTACGCGTGTGCCAAAATCCACGACATTGGGGTTCAGGAATTCTCATAGATTATTGTTCTGTCACGGTGGATTGATCAACTTCCGTTTATTTCTTCATCTCTCATTTGCATCAGATGTATAAATATTGATCAACAGGACGTACTTTACCCAGCTTTCAACGTAAATATCGGAATCAGTCTGATTTAGTTAGCCTCATCAAAGAACACCCATCCTTGTCATGCTGAGAATTATACCGTGTATTTCAGAGACCCATGTGATATGGCCGTAACGCGTAAAACAAACTTCATTTCATGCCCTCATACTCGAAGAGAGCTGACGTATACACTATTCTTTCTGCGAACAATAATGTTCAAATGTGACCATTTATCCTTTTCAACATTACAGTCGAACGTGAAGTGAAGCTGATTTGACGTCCAACCTTCAGAAAAGAATACCATCCATTGCGAACGATGTTAACCAGTCGACACCTCACAATAACAGATTCTCAGACGACGCAGTTGAAGTGAAGTCCGCTCCATAGAAAGGACCGTTGAAACTACAATACCCCATCATCAGCCACAGCTCGTAATCTGATGACACAACACCAGTGTTTCGGATTGTCTACATATCCCAAATTGTAAGACTGCTACAGTTTGTTGAAACGATTGCTATCAACCGATGGAAGCCCCACCCCGTTTAAATAATAAGAACTTTTGATTAGTTTTACATGGTTGCATGGTCTTCTTTTTACCCCTCCCTCTTTATGTTCGTCAGCTTTATTCTATGTTAATTTACTTTGTTATCATGCTAAAGCCCATTATAAACAATGCGTCTTCTGCAGTTGCATCACGCTGAGATGCAGCGAAATCGTCCTGGACATAAATTGTGCAGTATTGCAATATAATATTTTCTTGTACAATTATTCTCGGGAAAACTTGAATCATATTTTAAGATGTGATTGCAATGGACGAGACGATTCCTGTGGAACCCCTCAATCAATCCCCAATAACTGGGTCGAATTACAACAATGCTGTCCATGAGTAACAAAAATGAACCATCTAATGTTGTAAGATTACAGTACGGGATTCATTTCGCCCGTTCGCCGAACCTGGCAATTTGTTTACAAACGTTTCATTATCAACCGAGGTGACATCATCAGTGCTACACAAGCACTTCACAAGCATTGATGATGTCACCTCAGCTGGTGATTAAATGTTTGTAAACAAATTGCCAAGCTCGGTGAACAGGCGAAATGGAATTCAGTTCACCCGAGCTACGATAACTGATTTTCAATAATTTGTCAGTATAGTATTCAGTTTAATTTTGTAATGATTGATTTGCACCACTGATGAAACAGTCACTTCGGCCTAAATTTCCCCTACTCCGTATGCGACACCGTTATTCACGGAAATACATTTTATGAATAACTCAAAAGCTATGCATACATATTTTCGGCTTATACAGTTCCTCCAGTAATCTCCCAATCTGCAGGGAATTCCAATAACAATGACGTTTTCCTTTCTGAGTGCGAGTTGCTCCGCCAATTAACCGATTATTCTCGAGCTGATTTCTCGTGATTCTCTCCTCTTTTCAGCCTACCTTCTTTTAGCAGTTGTAACTGTCTCTTCTTCACCCCGACATCTAAAAATTGGTACGCGGTAAGTGTCCGCCTGTGTAACATTTCAAACGGTTGGGGTGCCAATTTCATCACATTTTCATATTATTACTCCGTTTATTCTCTTAACTACCGAAGGGATAGAAAGTAATAATAAAACCATCTCAACAATTGTGACGTAACATGAGATTTGTGCATTGAATCCGTAAAATTAATATGGTTTCCTTTGGGTTGTTGAACATATTCCAAATTGGGTTCAAAGTCGGATGACGCAATCTGGGTCAAGTCCGGGACATAGAATCAACGGTCGAAACTACAAGACTCCGTCGTCAACCATAGCTCGACATCTTCTGGTGACGTAACACCAGATCGACCGAAGCATGGCTTTTCGGATTATCTACAAGTCACGAATCGCAAGATTGCTACGGTTTGCAGAAGCGATTGCTATCAGTCGATGGAAGCCCCCCTTTTGTCAACAAAAAGAACTTTGTTAGTTTATCCTTTCCCTGGTGATAGTCTTTTTTACCCCCCCCCCCCTTTTATGTTTTTTTCTGTTTCATTGTATTTTACTCATCTTTGTTGCCATGCGAAATCCCTATATAAGTATTGTATTTTCTGCAGTGTGCACCATGTTGAGAAGCAGCGAAATCGTCCTGGACATAAATCGTGCAGTATTGCAATTTGGTCTTTTCTTTTCAAATGGTTTTCTTTGTTATTCATGAAGCCTGATATCCGTGTAATATGGCTCTTACGTCCATCAATTTTCAAACTTTCCGGTTCAAACAATTGTCAAACAACTTTGTGTGAGATTCAGTAAAGAGCACTGAACAGCTGTTTCATCCTTTTCTGAAAATGAGTTTGGTGACAACCGAAATTGGGAGCGATTTTCTGTACCAATCAATCCGATGTCCATGACACTCCTACAGTTTTCAATAGTCAACACCTTGAGCTGACTGCCCTCAAGATGCCCACAATTCATATACCGGTGTCACGTGATCCGGTCTTCAGGCAATATAACTGTCCTTTTTCCACAACTATCTTTACAACGTATCTGTGGTATACACATAGTCAACATATGAAATTTTGTCAACCTGGGTCACCACGCCCCTCACCATCCTGCTGCCCTCACCCCGCCCTAAAGATAGGGAAGACGTAGGTGTGTCCTAGATTTTAACCTCATCTCAACTCTATTCCGTGCGCGTACGCGGCCTAACCCCACATGCAAAAGCACAAGGACGGGTGTGACGGTAGGGTGAATCGAAAGCATGACGCGCATCCGTTATGCATCTGCAAGCTATGGTCTCAGATCGACCGCAGTGCCCAGGTAAACAATGCCGCTGCTGTCTCACCACGTCCAGCCAGACCACCAAAAGCAGCTAAACGACAAGCAATTGTGAATGTGCTAATTCAATGAAGCGCCAAGAATTTCAATCAAAAAAGCTACGTAGTTCTACGTTGATTCCATTGGCCCGTCAAGTTTCACCGATTAAGTAATCTCTTCAGAGTGAAAGCTATCAATTACTAACGCCTGATGGTATGTGGTGCATGTAAATTCCTTTTCGAAATTTGCTCAAGCATGATTTAACTCCCAACTTATTGAATATCACTTTTTCATAATAAGTTAGGAAAAATTACTAACGGATGAGATTTTATGTTTACCCACTCAAAATATCAAAAGGTGTACGGTAAAACACAAAAAATCTTTTTATCCCAGGTATCTACTTTTTCTATTTTAACTGTTCCAGCTTCTTACCACTTTTCTCTGTATTTCAACCCACCTGCCCCATATTATTGCTATTGTTATTAGTGTTTTGGCGTTAGCATCATGTTTATTTACAAGCCGCTGTAAAAGATATATATACTCCAAATGGTGTAAAGTC
This sequence comes from Echinostoma caproni, assembly GCA_900618425.1. Taxonomy (NCBI): domain Eukaryota; kingdom Metazoa; phylum Platyhelminthes; class Trematoda; order Plagiorchiida; family Echinostomatidae; genus Echinostoma; species Echinostoma caproni. Next base: position 53,823 of record UZAN01040901.1, on the reverse strand, counting down.
AAGGTTTTCAAGTCAGACGTAAATGCTGATGCACCTACCCATCTATCTCCTTCCCTTTCTCATCTCCTACGAACCTCACTCCGTACCAAACAAACAACCTGCATACATACATACACACACATACATACATACGTACATACATACATACATACATACATACATACATACATACATACATACATATACTTGATTACTTTCCTTCATGCATACACCTGAATGCATGTTTCTTCTGTCACAATGCAACAGCTGTTTCTTCGTCCGTCCTTCAATTCTGTCCCGTTCAGAATATCGTGAGCTTTTAAAAAGCTAGTGAGATCGGTAGAGTACGCTCTCCGAAACGTTCGCATTGTAGAAAATTGTAGCACGGCAATATCTTGTTGATTACCGAGTTCTGTTAGTATATAAGCCTACATAAGCTATACAATTACAAATATATAATCAGTTATCGTATTTATCATTATCTAGGGGCATGATTACAAAGCACAGCATATGAACTCTTTTATTTCCTTTCAGCGAACTTCTTAAGAATACCTCTACCAATGTGCATCTTGCGCATTTTGTATGTCAGAAATAGAGCATCCAACCACAAGACTAATGCATGCATACCACTGTCGTGAAAAATGTAGCCACTAAAATACTTCGTTTGTTTGTGCGAAACAGCACAGAGCAGTGTGAGAGTGACTCAGAAATCTAACATTCAAAGGTAACTACCACCACCGACACTTAACGTCATTATCTAATGCAGAGTAGATTCTCACACGGAAAATTGATTATACAATGACCTTTTTAAATACTCCGCGATCAAATGCTTGAGTGCATTTGTACAACTCAAACATAAAAGCTTGGGGCTCAGTTACATTCGGCACGGTTTCTCAAGGAAATGTCTTTTCCAATCCGGAAGTTGTCAATTCATAAGTTCTTACTGCGGCCATCCAAGTGATAAATTGCAACCCGAAAGAAACTCCATGCATTTGCCAGTGCCTCATTCGTAATACGCGGAGTAAATTAATGCAGCAAACAGAAAATAAAACTGTGCCCATTTCGAGCATTAGCAAAAGGTGTGAGCAAGTTCAATTTGCCCCAGCAAACCCAATTAGCCTTAGGAAAAACAGAATTCCTTTTAAAGGGTCTTATTGGTGGTAGACTGAGCAAGTGATTGTTGTGGATGCTGATCAGGTCATTGAAGGTTAGGGAATGGTCACGCCCTAACCTTTGTTTGCACGTTCGTGTCCGCTGCGCTGCGCTGCGATGCGTCAAAGCCATTGGGTCGAATTTTCAACACAATTTCGTGTTTCTTTCACCTTTTTTGCTCCCCCCCCCATTCACCCCAGGGCTGGGGTGGGTGATGAAATCTCAAACCGGATGCTTAAGATGTCACTCAGCCTCGATGAAATCATGGTAGTCAAATTCACCGAACAACTGAACTTTGCATTCACTTGCATCCGCTCGTCAACATTTCATACACGCACCAAACCAGCGTTTCGTGCAATAACGGAAGCTATGCGCCAGAGCGTTAGCCACATGTATGCACTCATACACAAAGGGTGTTTAGAGCCTGCTTCAGTGATCAGAAGATGAAATAGTGCTCATTGAGAGCTCATAATGAAACAGTACCTCATCTGATAGTACAGATACACGCTATTTGTATCTTTTAGTTTGATTTCAACGGTCGAATCTCCTTCAAAAGCAAATCAGTTGTTGTCAGTTTTGATACACCTTCCCCACCTCCCAAATCCTCATCACTCCACCCCACAACACTCATTCGGATGATAGACATGTAGAGACAAACAGACTGTCCGTTTTTCCACGTTCACAGCTGGGTGTGATATTTCATGCTTATCGCCTTGCTTCAGCCCTCTGACCATCATCCCAATCATTTAGTTAAGGCTCGGATGATTCGGGCGAGTCGATTTTGCCCCCTATCTAACCGTACTGCGCGTGTTTTGCTAATCGAGTCAATCATTGGTCATTTTAACCCTCAGCCTTGTATTCTCCCCTACCCTACCAAGGACACGCATACATACACAGGCTGTCTCACGCCCCACGGAGATGTGTGTGTGAGAGCGGAGGTGGGGGTGTTGTTGTGCCCTTCCGCGCACGGATTGCGAAAATAAATAAACAACAATAAACCAACAAATACACTATTCGACTTGGATTGGTATCGACAAGTGAGCCGATTCGCCCGTTCACCAACCCACCATTGCCGCAGTTCAGAGACCGAGTGAGAGAGAGATCGTATCACTCACTGTTCGTGCTGGTATGGCATATGTACAGAAATGTGTGAGAATATGTACCGGTTTGGCGTAACGGAAGCAAACAAGTGAGAGAGAGGACAAGAGCTGAGGTGAACAGAGAACTTTGGTTTGGATTGAACCAATCAGCAGCCAGTGTGGAAACGCCTACTTACCCTAGAGCTAACTAATTTGTTATTGTCGAGAGAGAGAGAGAGTGAGCAAAAGTGTTGACTCATTGACTCACTCATTGTGCTCGTCGTCCCACGGGAGTTCGCGAAGTCACTGAACGGCAAGGTTACAACAGTGATGATTCAATGCCCAGATGCTTGTCTCGTTTCGTACTCTCCAAACCAATGTGCGTAGCAGGTCACGTTATTCTTGACTAACACGCAAGCGAGGAACTGGACAATATAAGCAGCATTGGTCAATTGTCTCATAAAATACGACAGAAACAGAATAGTATGCTAACCAATGACTGCCGCAGAATACATACCGGGAAAGTATCCTAGTATTTCAACAAATAATGTCACCTGAACGGAACTGAACAACGAATGGAGTCCCTTCAAACTTTCCTCGGTAGCACTAACATGCATTTCTTATCAAGTGTGCAGTCAAAGTTTATTTTGATGTGAAATTCGGTTATATGTCTACTTCATTGTACTACAATTTTCGTCAGACATCATTAGATGTTAAACAAATTCTTTTGCGAATGCGGGTCTTGAAAACTACACAAGATCTCGGTAGGATAGATGATGCGGTATTTAACTATCTAACACGAAGCAGATATGACCGATTTGGGGGCACGAGCTTGTACATTACAGGAAAACGTTTCGGATGCATTAGTCATCCACGTTTNGAATTGGAAGTAAGAAATATACCGTATAATGGTAGTCATTTGTTTTAGGCATAACTAGTTAGTTAAGCTGGCAGTTTATATCCCAGTACTGTGCAACAAAATCCTGTTCTATAGTTGATTATATATACATATTATATATATTATATATATATATATTATATTATATATTATATATGTTATATATATAATGAGCATGACAATTTTCGGGTAGACTGAACACGCGGTGGTGTAAATCCTTCCAGAAGTAAACTGTGACCACGAATTTCACTGCGATTATATTTTATAAATCCAATTCATCCTGATTTCTATTTTTGTTAAGAAGTTCTTTCGAAGACAAATTCGAAATGCTGAACA
>UZAN01040901.1:32859-50016 GCA_900618425.1 Echinostoma caproni | reverse complement strand
GTTGTTGGATGTGTAAAACCTATCCGTCGTCACCCTTCCTATTCATTCAGATGTGCATCTTCTTGTGTCTCGGGAACTGGGTACTGAAAACTTTCCTCCTTGATTGATCACTCTAAATTTTCACTAGTCACTTTGATTTTGACCGATTTGACACGGTGGCAAACGAAGCATACGGCTCATAGATAATCCAATTCATCAGATGTGCTATAAACGGTACTAAAGTGTAGTTGATTTGAATTGAGGGTGAGTCGTGTGTGCATGTCTCACGGAACCTTTCGGTTACCTGCATTTCTCCTTCCCTGTAGATTTCACGAAGAACTGTTGGTCGAGGTATCTTTTACCTTTGCATGGGGTGTTTGAGAATTGTAGAGAGTGCGGTAGTTGCCCACTTCCTCACTTCTTCAACAAGATTCGTTTGTAACATTTGGTAATAACTACAGTAGCATCTCCCCTGGATCAGTCTTTTGCCGCACGTTTCAAATTATTGCCAGTGTATTACCAAAGGTTAGTAGCAGGTTTCCCCCTGGTCTACTTACTAATAGAACAAAATGAGATTCAATTTTATTAAGCTGTCTCATCAGATGATTTATGAAACCGTTAAAAATGACCGGTACGAGCTAATTTGTACATTAGAAGTAGGCAACCGGATATAAATCCATTATACATTGACCTTGACTATTAGACTGGATGTCTCGTCCTTGTTATCTGATATCCCTCCTGAATAAGAGGAATGCTTTTTTTGTCAGCCAGATAACGACAAAAAGTTTAAACCTACTGGAGATTCTGGCCACGACCAACAATGAATTACCAACTCCATATGGTCTCCTTTTAGATGTCGTCTATAAAGGACACACCGTCCGTGTGTGTTGGCATGTTCGACAATGATAAATGCTGATCTGACACTGAGCTCGTTTCTCTTGGAAAAAACGCGGAGATTACTATTTACAGAAACAGTACAAAGTTAAAATTTTGCTCAAAGATAAATATGATTTTGATAATAACAATAATAATAATCCTAGTTTATGTGGGCAACGTCATTAGGTTATAATGACAAGATATTTGACACATTCACAGTTTTACTAAACATTCGATGTTGCTGAAGTAATCAAACTAAGCGACTCATCAAATGATGAATTTTTCGTAAACAGAAAAAAGGAAACATGAGCTGAAAAGCGGGACAGCACTGTAACAGGACTTGATAAGTAGAATGGAAGCACAGGGCGCACTTGACCGTCGCATACATGCAACATTCCATCTTTGCGCGCATTTTACGGATATTTAGCCTCGTTCATCCTACAATTAGCTTTTTTCTGTGATGACTTGGTCGGGAAAATCTTGAACCTGACCATTTGTATCCGAGTCTTAGTCTAATCACAATAATTTTGGCTAATGTGGGATAACCACAGTAAAGAATATTTTACAGCAGCTCTTGCGAACTTTCCTTTGCTCAGTTTCATACAGCGCTTAATTTCCAATTACTACAACTCCGTTGAATAAGCCTTCTTCAACATGAACAAAATATCAGAAGAAGCCGATCGGCCGGACAAGCAGTTTCTCTGAATCCATTTGCATAAGCAATGACCGCTCTCATTTTCTCCTCAGGATTTTCAATCGTCTACACAAATAGAGAGAATATCATAATTAGAACCACAGCATTAGCGTGCAGCAATGGAAAGATAACAAGGGTGTAGTATTTGCTTACAATCTGTACTGACTCATTCAACTGATTCATTCACATTCCTGTCCCCTGAAGAGAGAAACATATGTACGACAGTCAACCTCAAAAGTATTCGGATACGTGATCATATCTTAATTGCTGTAAAGATACAGTGGTTAGTATCGTTGTTTTTCACGTTAAAGTGCTCATTCCTCATTCTTTTCGAGATCAATCAGCGATGATGTCTTTCATCGAGACACTGCAGTCCTTAATTGGAAAAAGCACTACAGAATGAGCCATGTGCTACTTGTTTATTTCGTAGTAATTAGGGAGGCGTGCTTTCGGAAACGTTTGACTAGAAGAACGGTCAATCAATGCATTTTTGGTTGATCACCAAGAGTTGTTTGTAAATTCCCCTATCTTTGTGGTCATATTCAGCAAAGGTACACATGTATTTTGGATTTCAGTGGTTTGGTTAGTCTCTATGTGGAACTTGTTGGAAATGGTGACCCTATTTGAGACTGCCTTCATCTCAGTGGTCCCTATGGCGTGCATACGAGAGCCCATTTTCGAATAATTCCATGCTTTTATCCTGGCCTATTATTGTGTTTTGGTTGTTTCTATTTAGTCACTCATTGAGATCATGCTTAAAATGGTCTCACATCCATCTCCATACCTGTTTCCAAGTGATCTACATAACTGAAGTGAAGCTGTTAGATGGTCCTTACGCATGTCCAAACTGAGGTACTCGGATGATAATGACGACACAGATGGGAAGAGTTGTCATTCAGCGATACATGTGCTGAATCATATGCCCCTATCTACCAGTTTTCTTCCTCTCTCCCTCGTCTTCGAATCCACAATACCCTCAACTGTGCCCATAGATCACAAAGAAATATCCACCAATAAGAATGAGCTCAATCGACAAGCATATGAACACTTGGTATGAGTGCTTGCACACTCATCTTTATACGCCCCCCCGCATACACATACACACAAACACAAAATGCTGAAGCGATTAGCATAATCTGCCACATGCAAATGCGATTTCATCCAGTTCGGTGTCCCCAGTACTTTTTATTTGCTCCCAATCGCTAACCACTCATTCGTCCCAGTCACCTCCAAATCGCGAGTTGTGTGGTGTATTACGCAGAGCGTCGTTACACCTCAGATCACCTTGCAGTGTTAATGGACTAGAATAAGTGTGTTTGTGTGTGTCAAGGGGAGTGCTAAACATGGAATAAAGAAAGGGGCTAATGACCCGGTATGGAACTATAATGTGGTGATGCATCCATAGGCCTACAAGTTTGGGAAAGGGTGGAGATTTGATGGTTCATCCATGGATCGAAGTTGGCCGAGACTAGATGCCTTTTTGGACCAGTGTGTTGTGCCACCATTATCATCCATGTCATACATAGTCCCAGTTCGGGTACATCATGCGAAACCGGGGCAATCATTTAACGACATAGCGGATAGGCAAGGCGGCGACTTAATCGAAACTAGAAAGATGGCAACGCCATCTGACCGCAGAAAGATACACGAGGGAGAAGCTAAAGTTGACAGGAGGGGCACTGAGTTTGTTTTATTGCATTATAAAATATACTTCTATCACGCACAGCAAACTCTGGACCACAAGGTTTCCTCAAGGTAAGCTTCTTGAAGGTATACATTTCTGGCAGTATCTGGTAAGAACCGATTCCCACAGTAAAAATTTTGCTGTGTTTGCACAAAGGAGATATTAATATTCATTGATAAAGAACACGCATGAAAATGAAAAATAAAATAATTCAATTGAAATTATTTATGATTATAAGGAAAGGTGTATTTGACACAATAAAAGTGATTCCTTTCAAATTGTCACGTGTTTCCAACTTCCCTTTTCGGTTAACGAAATTGGGGTATGTTTCTACAGACATACCCTTCTAATGCTCAGTTCACAATGTTTCCATGTCGTGATCACTAAAAAAGAACTGCTTGCTTTCCTACTTACTAACCTAACTTTCTCCTCAGTACTTCATTCTGGTTCAAACAACTACTCATTCAGTCACTTAGTCACTTTTCGATAGCACACCACTCGACCTAATTGTTCGCCCGACAATTTAATTATTGCACATGCTGGGCAAATTTCTCGCGAACTACCTGTCATCAAATGACGCGCTAGATAGTTCGTTTGATTGTGGTGCATCATCCCCCAAAATTAAAATTTGTTGTGAATACATTTGCACTATGCATAGGTCACACAAAAACGCATTCTTAAAATTTTTGACACATTTCTGTTTCATCGCTGGATTAGGACTATCGGGGCTTGGTGAAAGTGAGTTTGTTTGATCGAACTGTGGTGCGGAAATTCCCCGTTTACATTTATTCATCTCGGCCATATCGAGCAATGATCACCTGGAACGAACTCCACAAGATGAATCATTTCACCCTTGCGAGCACACTGATTGTCTGACAGTCCCAATTGAAGTCAACATTGTAACTCCCCCAAAATCGATACTTCTTTCGAGTGAACACGATAATCAGGTAGCACACCAAGACACTGAGAGCAAACCACATTTGGTCCTGCGTTGGACACTGCTAGTAGGCCCCAGTTTTGTGTAACAACTGTTAGACTTTCAGGCCTTGCGTAGAAGGTCTTTTGAATCCACAACCAATGCCAGTGAGTTCCCTCTGCATTGCATTCTGTTGATCGCAACCTTTTTGGAGACAACTGTTGATATGTTCCATGATGGCTTTTCCGATGAATATCATCATTAACAAGTGAGCTATTCCACCTGATATAGGGGTGACGGTTTGCCCACCACAGCTGTTCTAATCGCAAGCATCCATAAGTCGATATGAGACAGCTCATGGAGAAGACATCCTGAACTCTGGTTCATATGGGAAAGATGATTGAGTTTCACAGAGATCGATTTTCTCGAAGAGGTTATCATCTCAATTCTATTTGGGAAAAATGCGAGCCAGTATGATTGTGAAAAAGGGGACAGCATGTGGCTATACTCATATACTTCGGGGACGTTATTAGTCCTGTGGCGCGAAGCCCCTGCACGGTTGTCGCAGACTGCTGAAATAAGTCAACCTAAAATCATGGACCATTGATCGTGATGTTGGATGCATGGACATCTTGCACAACCATTTGTGACAAAACAAAAATACTTCATGTGCATAAGGTTCACAGGCATGGGCCTCAGATAGCAATGAGATGAAGATGACTGAGTTCCAAAAGCTTCCGGTAAGGAATGTAATTCACGCTGTACAACAAATGCGGAAGTTCGCATTCGAATTGTGCATTGAATTTCCGGTCAAAGTGGCAAAACACGGAAAGTAGCTGGTTCTATACAACGGAGACCACAGCACGCGGAAACAATTACCAGTGAATTTCCCTCTGATAAAAATAAACTATTCCCTGCACTTTTTTCAAACTGGGATAGACGCCACTGAGCTCACATTGGCAGCAGGATAATGACATCTGTTCTTCTATTTTCTGAACCATTCCTCTCGAGAAGGAACAGTCTCTGTGGAAGGAAAATAACGTGGGTTGAACTGAATGATCACTCCAAGTTTTTTCTCGTTTTACGCCTTTGATAAAATCCAGGAGGTGCCTTGTTCACTGGGCAAAGTGAGTGTGAATAAAAACGGAATTTTGAAAGATGATTAGTCAAAATCGGTAACATGAACCCCACACCATTATCATCAAGTATTTATTAAATAAAAATATAAACTTATTATTGTTTTAAAGAAAATATTATCAGTGGTATATTCATTCTCGAATTGGAGCTGCCAGTATTCCTTCTTTCGTCCATGTTGTAAGCCATTGTAGATTTTCCGTTTTTATTCAATTAAACAATTTTTCGGTCGTCCTTTGATCACATAATTCTTAGATGAATGTTCGAAACGTTAACTTTCTTTTGGGTGCACAATCTGTGTTGAGAGCAGCGGAGGCAACGGGGATGAAAGCATCCAAGTCAAGCCTTCAGACTGAATTCGGTAGATCACATTGGACTATACAAATTCAGTTTCCTACTCAACCTAGGGTCAGTAAAATAGTGTACCATCTAAGTGAGGTATGACATGCCTTGGTTCGAACCTAGGTCAGCACGAATCAACGTGTATTAGTCACGGGAATAAAACAGTTATTTAATTGAACCACTTATAACAAAGTGAACATCCGCTTTGCAGGGAGCATCACCCAAAATGATTTTAAGACCGCCATGTTTATTATGTCGACGAATCCCGATGTAACATTAGTTTTGGCGAACGAATGAATTGTGTGATTATCTAACAGCGAAAATTTTTAAACGACCTCGTTATGACAAACTTTTGGCAGAGGCTCAGTCGAGTTTGTGCTGTGAGAGAATCGGTAACTTCGTTAGGATTGACTACACGCTTTACAAATGCATAGGCGATCCCTATGCGTGCGTTTCACTCCCACCGTAGCAACTAATATTCGAGTAACTCAAACACAAACAAATACTTCGAAAATTTTCCCACTCTTTTATTGGAAATACTAAGTGATCTTACACAGATGATCCGATTTTAGCTAGTGTAGTGTGATCGATTCCGATAAATATAAAATTAGTAGTTTTTGTGTTCTCATTCCACTTTGTATTCCTGTTCTGTAACCGAACAAAAGAAAGTATGAGAAACAAACTAACTATCCCACTACTCGTAACAGAACAAGCTACGGGAAAACTGAGCAGCATCTTACGTTTCACTGTGGGTGCGTGTGTGTGTGTGCAGTGTTATTTGAGCTTATTTTACGCTCAAATCGAAGAGCAGGAAACCGCGTTACTATCTAGAGCCAATGGTGGGAATACTGATGGAAAATTATTGTTTTTTCTTTTTTGAATATTTCTATAAACCTAAAAGTCAATCAAATTCTAAATAGTTAGAGTGACATATACCAAGAGACAGACTGACGAATTTGTTTTTTAGGCGAAATCGTCGATGTTCACTGTTAGAAGGAATAGGAGAATGGCATTTAGGTATGTATACCTGAAGATGGGGTTCTAGTGGAATAAGAAATACCTAGTTCCGATACAACCGAACAGTTATACCTTTTGTCCACTAAAAACACATTCATACCTCGTGAAAAACAAGTTGTTCAAACGTCAAATCTAGATGTTTGGGTATCAGTTCAAGTCCTTCCCGTATCACTTCAAATTATCTCAGTATCTCTTCAAGTTGTCTAAGTATCATTTCAAGTTTTTCGGTTGACCTCATCAGATCTACCAGACCCACATATTATTTCAGCCTCACAGCGGTCTGAATAATCATTTGTCGGCACAGATTTCTCAATATTTTTCTGAAGCGAGGGGAAGAGGGAGAGGTTGTTGTGACCTGCCTCAATCAAACATGCCCAAAATCCCAGCGGTTTATTTTGAACATATTCTTCTGTATATGTTCCCACCCCAGAGACAGCCATGTTGCGCTGATTCCGATGCTCGATCAATGTGCGCCTTATTATTATTATTATTATTATTATTATTATATATACTCACACCCAGTTAGTGTGCCACTTACGGGTTGTGTTCCACTGCTGTTACCACCATGAAAATACCAGCGTAACGTCTATCCTTCATATGTCGATTGTAAAAAGTTCAGTAGCCTCGGTGGGATTTGATCACACGCATGGACGCCGCCTACACTTTTGTACAGGGCACACTCTATCAGCTGAGCTACGATCATTTATCACTCAAACTGACTCTTTCCCCCATGCATCCGGAACAGAATAAGATAGCTCTACCAAACGAACTGCAATTGAAACAGGGTAGACAGATTTAACATAATGGAACTTTAATTGAGTGATACTTCGGTAATTTTATAACAAATTTGGAGTTCAAACATTGGGATGCTTTTCTAACATGCGCTTTTCTGAGTATGGATTCTAAATTCGATTATTGAAATAGCCGAAGCCAAACGGTCATTTTGAGCTACTGTTCCACTACCCGTTCCTAGCGTAAAATAATTCAGGTCAATGTAGGCCAAGTTGTGACATCTACATTCAGCGTTTATACGCTGCCTTCGACTTATCTTAATCCCGAACGAAACTTGTCGAATACAACGACACGCGGTGAAGACATCGTGGAATGTACACACACAGACACGCGCGCGTTTAAAATCGGAGGACTGAAACCACAGAGTACACAAAGTCCCAATGACACGTACCGTGCAGAACAGCATTTGAGTCCAATGATGGAGTAGACAATGAATGTTTGTGAAATAAGGAAAACACAATAATCACGGTGAAAACAAGGTGGATGAGGTAAGCTGATTCACGGTTTTGATGTCGTATTGTAGAATGACGAAACTTGCCAGTCTGTGTATTTTAAGAAAAACAAACTACCGCGGCATTTTTGAATGTTTAACAAAATTCTGGTCTGTGAAAATACCCCGGAAATGCTTTAAACCTCATGAAAAATCGCAGTCAATTCTTTCAAATTTAGCAGTCATTCGGAATTCAGACATAATATACACAAATCATAACAAATCATAGCTAGAGAACTGTTCCAGTGATTCTATCTTGCATTTATGGCCAACTTAGAGCACTAAAGCGGTAAATGTCGTTGTAAATGTAAGACTATTGCCCTACGTAGACGTGAAATCTTCCCCACCCCCTTTAGAGAGATATCGCCAGGTTCGTTCGTGACACAATTCAGTTTGTAATGACCGACAAAATGCATTTGACACTTTTAATATCTGTTGTTTGGACGCATCAGCGGTACATAGATATTTTATCCGCGCCGGAGCTTGAACTTCAAATATTTTAGATGAGATCCGAGGGCTTCACACTCCGCTTACCTGGCCCATGGCTAATGCTTTGAGGACGCGGCTGACTGAATAAACATTGTTTGTTATTGTCCACATGGATTTACAGATCACAGAAGGGTTACTTATACACCGGTCAGGATTTCTTTTTTTGCATTGAGGATAAAAGAGAAAAGCAGTTTATCGGACCAAGTTTATTTGCATTGCCAGGAGGTACATAGTATTATAACCAAAAACCAACATTGTGAAGCATTTGTGAATTTCATGGAGGGATGTTGAGTATACAAAAATTGCATTATAAGTGTATGTGAGATGCACGCGAACGGGACTTATGGTGTTATATCCTACCGGTATGTTCCACTCAACTGTTCGGTACTTCCCCATGCTTTCTCTTGCAATGAGATAAGCAGACCTGAATCTGCCAAATAATTCAAAACTGCAACCATACATTTCCAATGATGAACACAAATGAATACCCAACTGATAGTGCCTGATAGGGAGTATTTTATTTCTACTGGTCGCGGCCCCCTCCCTGAATATTGATTGTACATTGGTATGCGTAATAAACAAAAACGGAAGTGAAAAACATTTATTTTTTAAATTCTTAATTAAAATGTGTGACGTTTTAGATTCATCGGGCTCGATAGGTATGCGTTGCCTAATGCAACGTGATGGTCACTGAGCTTATCCAGCTCGAGCGTAAGTTATTTTCACGTTTAGGCGAATTCCTTTGGGATAATGATCACACGCTAATTAATCGCTTTTATCTTTTTGTATGTGAACAACCTCGACGGAGAGAAGCTCCTGCTTGTCGACGGTTTAGGTGAACGCCTAATTTAAGTGCCTTCTTGGCTGTCTTGTAGATTTGTTCCGCAGGACAACTTATTGTATACCCCAGCCCCCTATTGCATTGCACAAGGTATCTGATGATTTTTATGTACTTCCTGTTGGTTTTGCATAAGTGCTGATTTTTCTCCTTCATCCTCGGGATGATTTCGTGAACTAATGCTTGGATCTCAGTACTCCTTAATGGTCCATCCTAGAGGTAGAAAAATGGTATCATTTTTGTTTTTCGACTCAACACCCGCGTTTTGCCCTCACAAACAAAAATGAGCATTATGTAAGTAACATGCTCAGGGAATTCAAACCCACTTAATTGAACTAAATCCTATTCATTGAGAGTAAAAATATTTCAAGGCCCAACCCCCCCATAACACTTTTACGACACCATTAGGCAAGCCTCTATGGTCCGGGATAACCAGCGCAGGCGGAAGCCATATTTCAAGGAGTATTGCATTTTGAATCGATGGTCAGTCTACTCGCTCAATCTGGCTTCCTCATATATTTTCGCCCAAAACATCATTAGAACGAGTACAATACTGGTTGGAGTGGCTACCTACCCAATGGTAATTACTTATCAGCCGTTTAATGTTTCGGCCTCGTTGGCACGCGGTAGTGAATAAACGCGACCATTTTAAAGGTATATTTCATTCACAGGGGTTGATGTATCTTAGACACTTGTCGGCAAATTTTCGTGATGTCCTTTATTTCAGTAAACGCAGAAATTATAGTTTGAACCCAAGTGAATTAATAGCTTGTCCTGGGGTTCTTGATGATGATAAACAAACTAGGTGTTTTAGGGAGACAATAAGGTTTCATATCAAATGAAATATGAGCCGTTTATCAAGGCAAAACGCGTTATCGAAACCAATTTCTCTGTCAGTTAGGATCACGGGAGTTCCAGTATGAAATATGTAAAAGGCATACGAGATTTATTGTATCGTTTTACACTTTCAGATACCGTATTATACGTGATTCCACCATTCCACCATGGTGTTCGTTGTGTTCTATTATTGTGGGACGTTTCGGTTAATCGTGGGGTTCACGATAAAGAAACCTACAAATTTCGAGATCACGAAGTTGTTCGGTTGAACAATACGCGTGTAAGACAGTTCCGAAAGGGTGGCCGTAACACTCTGCCTGTGAGGAGGTCCGATCGATTAGTTTACAGCAAGTCGGAAACAGGTACACACTGCTCCCCGTGTGTTTGGTTCGTACGCTTTTGTTTTCCATGCATCAAATTTCATTTCATGGTCAAACTTTATTCCTTCATTGATCGATTGGTAAACGGTTTTCCTCAAAACAATGCCTCCCAAAACCAAGAACCAGTATCCGTCACTATCAGAATGTAATGCACTAATCATGAGTTAGTAACATTGAAGCTACTGTTCAGTCATCGTTGGAGATAATATTGAACAACTCATTCGAACGGACGATCATTGGAAACGATCAGATTGCAGGATATCGATCAATTTCGCCAACCACTGCCCCCTCCAGCCTCCGATCACTTACAGCACCCATTATAGAACAACCGAAAAATTGCACAAGGTACCATGTCTGTACAAGCGTGACACAATCCACCGGATGACATTTGCGATTTACGACTCACTGGGGAACTTCTTTCTGAGCGCACGCGTGCGCTCACGCGTGTACGCGTCCGCGAATAAACAGACAAACAATGAATTCAGCCTTTCATGCATTTATTGAAGCATGCAGTTGAAAAAAATGTATATATAAACTTGCACTTTCTCTCGTGCACCCGGGTACGCTACCTCTTCGGAGATGCAGGTGGAGGTCGAGTGCGTTTGGCACACACGGAGCAATGGTGTTGCAAATGAAAACACAACAACAACAACAACAACAGGTTGGAGCGTGGAAGGAAACCGTGCATAGAAAAAAAACGCACAACAGCACTTGACATCTCACATGCCTACTGACCAACAGGCCTCTCATTGTCCCTGTCCTACTTTCTTGTAATTCGAGTAAGGAGTTTTGAGTGGATTGAAATGATCATAAGTGTTGTGTTTGAGTGTGTGTGCGTGTGTTTGTGGTGATCGACCACTGCGATTTTTGGACTGTTTCATCTGCCAGACGCTACACACACACACACACACACTCGTACCGGTATAGTCCAAATGGTCGAAATGATCAAACCAACATGATCATTACGTACAATATGGAAGTAGCTTATGTTCGACCATTTTACAAACATTTTCGAGATTATCGGTTTGCACAGATAGAAACAAACAACCACTATAGAAAACACCAAGTACGAAAGTGGTTTTACAACAGTTTGGTGGGATGGGTTAACCTTCGAAAGGGTGTTTAACGTCGGCTAAGATTAATCAAACTTCGGCTTTTTTGCCGGGCACGGGTGATAACCTCAACATAGAGTACTCATCATCCTTGTATTTGTGTATTAGATTAAAGTTAGTCAGAATGCAACAACTGTCATGTTTTCGGCTGTTTCTTTTAAAGCCGCCAGAAACCTTGATGTTTATCGTGATAAAAAAACATAGTTGCCGCAAGTTCTCGATTGAGAAAGGTGGAGTGTATGAGGATTACAAGTTTATCCGTATTTAAGAAAGGTGTGATGATTGAAAAATTGTTGATGGCAAATGTAGGCATGGTGATAACTTCACATTTAATAACTGAGGCACTTCGATTGTAGGGGAGAGAACGGTAATAAACACTACCATCATATCGAGGCAACCAGAACACCCTTCATAAGTATGCAGCGGCATTTATTTGAGCTCGTTTTTCATGTTATTAAATGGTCAACTGTTTGACGTAAGCGCAAACATTTGCGCCTCAAAACTAAATCTATTAACATCAAGTTGCGCCATTTTCGTATTCAACTCGTAGTTACTTGTGAGTAGTGGGATACGCGTTAGATATGCGTGACTGATTGTCACTGATCATTCTTTACACTTCCCCTTGACCTAACATCCTATACTCATTCAAAAAGCCATACATTGGTCAAGCAATAGACTTGTGGTTTTCTGTATTTGGAGATTACCAATATTCGATATTCCCTTGCCCATCCGGGATTCGAACTCCGAACCTCTCACTTGAGGGAAGTGCATACCAACCAACTCACACTTGGGATGACCGAAATGACCCAATCAGATCTTATATTTCATGATAACCGGTTCTTTGGACGTGAAAGCAACAAAGTGCAACAGAGTTAACTATCCATTTATTCCCACCAAATCCTTTCGTGCAGTTTGAGGAACTCGTCCGTCAAATGGCCTTACTAAGCAAGATTTAATCGGCGCTTTTGACTGACGGTTAATCGTGAGGATGGAATTTAGTTGTTTTTGGCATACAGATTAGGTAAACCAAACAGAGGGATCAGTATGCGCGCACTCCATTCATGGGCCTCCGATTCCGACCATCGGTTGTACAGATTTATTCAAAGTATTGATATGGTCAAAAATTGGCAAAACAACATTCCCTTCACCTTTTTTGATCCATATACAAGGTATTTCATCCTACCACACCAATCACATCATTTCTGACAGACCATCATTTTGTCTGGTCTTCGCCACAGGTTTTCAACAAAACATTGTGCAAATGCGCTTCACAATCTGCTACTTGGGCTTTATTTACATAGAGGGATAGTGATGGCAACCGCCTCGATGCAGATGGTAATGGCTGTTTTTGTTGGCTTAACAGTTATATAGATTATACAAACATGTTGATACTTCAAAATCTTATGAAATTAAGTGGTGCGTGAAAGCATGCAAACAGGTAGACTGTGATGTAAGTTCAGAGGTACTCTCCACCGTCTTTCACGGTTAGAACATGAAAATGACCACACCGGTAAATGGGGTCAATGAAAGTGATGGACCACCGGGGTAGATCTTAATGAACCCGGGTCACTATCGTGCAGGTTGTCAAATGAACTCTTCAAGAACAAAATCCAAATAGCATGCAATGAGAAAAATAGCAATCCTGACGAACTTTTTTTACACTGATGGGTTTTCATTAACACTACACAACCGTGAAGTCGATTTAAGCGCAAACCCCATAGGTATAAGCAAACAGGTCAAGTTTATTGTACATCCGATCTGAATCCAGTAAGGTAAATAGACCATCGATTTTTTTTAGAAATCGTCCGATCAGAGAGTGCAAAATATAATGCTAACGATCTTAGCGTTTGATTGACACTGGAGCTTTCTCTAAGTGGCACATTTCATCAGCGGTTGTCAGCCAAAAATAAACAAATGTCAAACGACACTGCAAAGTTTTAGGATGATACACTCATCACGCATAATCAACGAGCCATTTACTATTGAGAAACACCGACAACGCGATAGAGCTACCCATTTTACCCTCGTTAGGAATCATCAGTAATGGATAAACATCAGGTCCGCTGAGAATCGAACTCCAGGGATAGGAGTTATTATTCCAGTGCCCTTCTCCCAATGATTCCGGAGAGATTGGTCCACGTCGAAAAGATAATGAAGTAAAATTTACCCTTGATTTGTCCTGAGCATTAAGCTGGACATGTGTTCGCGACACAACGATTTGCATTTGCTTTTCACTGTGCTTCTGTGACAAATTTCAACCCATGCCTCAGTGATGTCATTTGTTCAACACACTTTTTAATTGGCTTGAGGCACATTAGACTTGGATTGCACCGTATTTTCTTACCCAGCTCGTGTCATCCAACCACATCCAGAATGTCACAACATTGAGAGTTGCCGCGATCCGTCAACATGAAGGTGTCTGGAAACAGAGATCGTCTATCTCCGTGGTCCTTCGCTTCGAAACTTTTCATCTTCAATCTAGTCTGGTCAGCAGTTAATCGGGTGAACATTATTTAATCTCTTAGCTGCACTATTTTATACATTTCTGAAATCTAAATTCCTTAGGTGCACAAATGTTTGGCACGGGGAATCATGAATTGGTGTTGGTATACGCAACAACTGTGTTTTGAAATCTTATGCTTTCCATGTTTTATATATAAAACATCAAATATGATGTATATTTCCGAACAAAATCAAGGAATTTGGTGGTTTCTTAGTATGGTCAACATTATACAGGTTATAATAGGGCACAAGCAAAAAATGCCGATTGTTCACTGGAATACATACTTTTACATTTAATCGCTTGTGTTAGAGCAATAATAACCACAATGTTTTTTGTCGCGCAGGGTAAATATAAGATAAATAAATAACGATTTCTTCTGTATTTTGTACAATATACTTTCAGGAAGGGAACTGGAGATAACCAAAGGTTACATGGAGGGACTGGACGGTGAGGGGGTGGCGTTTGAACACACGACTCGCTCTTCTGATGACGTTAACTACTTGACATCAGATCAGACTCTTCAGCACTTCTTGAAATGTGAGAAATTAACTGGCCATGCAGTTACTTTACACTAACTTATTCAAAGAAGAACTATGTTACCATTAAAACTGTTATCTTCTAACAAAAATCGTTTTTGTTAATTGCCACTACTACTTCAATATTTTACCAGCGAAGCAATCACAAAGTGTTAAATTACTTCTGTACTTTGTACCTCTATTGCTCATGACTGGTGCACATTGATGCATAATAGAAACAGATACGTTTGGAACGGACAAGATGAAGTGAGAGGGAGTAATTGAGGCGTACAGTTCAGCTCTTTCATCTTTCTCTCGCTTTCACTTCAAACCTAAGACAGTTGTAGTGTAACAACATTTTTTAGATGTAAATATCCTATAATCTATTCATAAAGTTGCTGCAAAATAATGATTTCGACTGAAGTTTACTTGAATTTGCACGCAGATGCTTCCTTTGTAAACAGCGTCATTCAAAAAAGAGAAGTCAATTTAAAAGGCAAAAACGGTATTCGCTTTGTTCAAAACTCTCATACAGTAAGCCTCATGCGCATCTGTGAGAAAGCTATAAAACTGTAAACATTTAGACTTGTGGTGTCATCCCACAGCACCAATTTCATGTCTCAAAGCTCTGGCACGAACATATCCCGTATTCTTCGCTATGCTCGTTCCTCGTTTATCGGTGGAGGATGCGAATCGCATGTGAGCAAACACATTAGAAAGTAAACTAGGACCCGACAAAGCCACTGTCGTCCGTTGCCCAATTCAGTCACGCAAAATGTTCATTTGCAGTTCGTCTTAATTGGAAGACAGAATTTCAGTAAATTGTCGCCTGTCCCTTGGGGATAATTTTACAATTTCTCGTCAGCCAGAGCTTTAGACTCTCGAAAAAGGGAAAGTTTTCATCGTCCTCATACGTTTACAAACATAACAACATGCATAAATACCCCGACGAATACGAGAAACTGCAAGTGCACAGAAGTGTAAACTTGCAGAATAAACAAGAAACTCCACACTGACACAGATATTAACCCTGTCTAGTTGAGTTTCAGAAGACTCCTTTGCTTCACATTTGTCCGACATCATACCCATGGGCTCATGGTGGAAGTCGATAACATATTTGTAGTTTGAAAAATTTATTGTTTAGATTTACAACAACACGGTGAATAAACTGGGTGAATTGATAAATCACCAAAGAGCAGACAGAGGGTGAGGGGACGGTGAGTTTCATTCAGGTAACAGAAGTCAATGAATCCACATGGGTACACGCACAAATAATTGACAATCGCATACCTACTTTATCGATGAAATACAGTCATTACCTTTGCCTGGTCCCGATGTTCATATAAAGGAAAGATCCGAAGAATAGACTAAAACGAAAACAATTTAAAGCGTATTACGTTATTTTCAACGACAGTCCTAATCTTTTAGAACCTGAATTGTAGACAAAGTTGTTTTTCCATGAATTCATTTTCAAACGATTCCAATCACATCTATGAGATTAGACTAAAATATAATCATTTCTATAGACAGATTCTTTCAACAGGGACCAAGAGTTCGCAGTTGTGTAGGCTTCCCAAAGTACATGGAAGTGGAGTTCCCCTTAGAGCGATCCTGAGCACACGTAACTTTCCATACCGCGCAGTGGTAAATTGGTTGGCTCGTCTTCTGAAACCAGTGAGGATCACAATAACTGAAGGTGGTGTTAACGATAAACTCGGTCACAATGACACATTATTCCGCCTACATATCTAGGATCGCCACATGTTTTCGCTGGGCGCCATATCAACTCAAGTCAAGTTAATTGGTTACTTAATTCACCCCTGACGGATGTATTTTCATCATTGAGCTGAATGAGATATTTCACCATCAAATGCAATGTCAAATTATAAAGTAAATTATATACAAACCAAAATTTATTTCTTCAAGTGAGAACCGTTTCCCATCTTTTAAACTAAAAGTTAAGTGAAGCCCGCCGCGCCAAACACCTGGCTGAATAAGGAATACTGGACTGATGATAAAGAGTTATGAAATCATGTCAAAGCATGCATTTGTTCTGAGTCGCTGAAGTGCAGAAACTTTAATTAATGTGGGATTAAGTCGGTGGGTGCTGTCGGACAAAAGGTTCCCACAGAAATACATAAAACTAAAAACGTAACGGGACTTGGATGTGAGATCCCACTGATGCGTTAGATTGTCTTTATGGAGCTGCGAACGATTCAGTAGCCACCAAGATGCTAAAGGGGAAAAAAATATTGCGAAACAAGATTAGAAAATAAAGTAAAAGCAGATCTCTAAAAAAGCGAGGAAAGATTGCGAGCAATGCGGANAACCTTCACAAATAAAACAAAAGTCACTCTGCATAAGTAGGATACAGTCACGCAATATCTTGAGATAAGGTAACTTTACATATCGAACCCGAAGGATATAGTGATCATGAACATGCAACTGAAAACAACTGCGCTATAACCATGTAGAGCATTTATTGTTAGGAAGTGAGAATAGAACATAGTTATTATATATATATATATATATATATATATATATATATAATAACTATGT
>UZAN01040901.1:16458-27946 GCA_900618425.1 Echinostoma caproni | reverse complement strand
TTTCCCATGGTTTGTCGGCAAGCCGTCATGTACCCATTGTCCGTTATTTACAGATTTGTGATTTTCCCATTGAGGGTAAAATGTCAAAAGACACGTTCTCTCAAGGTGTCGACTACACCTGGTCCAGAAAACCCAAGTCCCACACTTCTTAAACACAGTGATGAGCCACTGTCTGCAACTCCTAACCATTCCGGAGTGCTGACAACCAGTGAGTATCACACCCATCTCCGAACGAACAATACGGGCCTCAATTTCGAAAAGTTTCGGGCCGATTACTCTCATTTACACTGGTTTGAAATTGATGGAGCGGTCGGTTCTACATCCACTCAGTTATTTCTCACCACCCCCGATGACATTTGCCAGTTTGTGTGTGAGGATAACCGCTCCATACTGGATGCTGTTTCTTCCCCGGTTCATTTTACTTGCAAGTCTCTAAACGACAAAGCCAAATGTGTGCACTGTGCATTTCTTGAATCTTCCTTAGTTTTCGACCCGTGCCATTCCCTTGTACTTAACAGGCTGCAGTCGTCTGGTTGTTTCTCTTCTGTTCTTGAATGTTTTGCAGATTTTCACAGCGATTTTAGTAAGTTGAAGTAGGAAAAATACAGTCATCTGCGTCACTCAATGGTTCAGGTGTACTTCGAGGTGCTGTTAGATCACTTGGTCCTTTTGCGACTTAAATGAGTGACTTGCATGTTACTCCCAGTGTGCGACATTTTAAGTATGCTGATGATATTTTCATTTCTGTTTCTCGTATCCAACCAATCGGAACTGGCTGCATCTGACAAACTTTTCGTTAGGTATTCCAATTTATGCGGTCTTAATCTGAATCCAGAAAAATGCGTTGAATGTGTTTTTACTTTGAACCGTTCCCCATCTTCCTCCGACAGTGTACAGATGAGCGGGGTCAGTCATGGGATGTAATTAGGTGTCAAATGTGAACGTAACTTTCACTGATCCCTCATACCCAAACTGTTGCTCGCAAGCCGAAAGTTATCATCTTTCATTCATAGGTCACTGAAGTTCTGAAAGCCACCTCTAATAAACCACGGGACCTCGTTTTCACTCAATTTCCGCCAGAATAGATGATTATGGATACTTGCTAGTCCTCTTCTTGGCTCGTGTGTTTTAGGAACAGCAGAAAAATTTTACAGAACTGTGCGGAAACTTCTTTTTGACCCATTATTGATACTTGCCTTGAACTTTGATACCCTATTGGTGAATGATTTGTGTTGAACAGAAAGCCTAGGTGCTATCAGACGTCGTGCCAGTATAAAAGGATACTGATCACATTTGCACCGCTCGTAACTTGAAGGGCTACAGCTTTCATCATGACGAATATTTGGTAATGAGCTATTATCCGGTTAAGTGCTGGCCACCAAGCAAATCGGTTAGCAAAATATATTTTGTCCATTTTTCGAACAACGGTGATCGTTGATGAAACAGCCGTAATATAATTGTAAAGCTGAAAAAATTGTCTCCGCATCACTGCAGGAACGGCACCATAGTCAAACCGCTAAAACCACATTCAAATAAATTATTTTGCCGATCAAAAATGTGCTTCTTGTTCNTTCAATTAAATAGCCTCATTGCGATTTTTAGGTTTACGATTTGCATATCATAGATGATAACTTGGGGATAATGTGAATGAAAGCGAAGACTTAAATCTTCAAACACGAGCGGTCTGCTGTTTGCAATGCACCACGATTAAGAAAATAACAGACAAACACGAGGATGAACCAAAGCAATCTTAGCGGTTTAAGATCATGAACATTTAGGAGGGACAGAGAGGACCTTTACCAATCAGGGAACTTCAAGTTTCGGGACGCCTCCCTGTGCTTTTTGTTCTGTATTGAGGACATGTTCATTCAAGTGATATAATTAAGTGTAGAGTGTAATGGGTGTATCACAAACGCAGTAGTCAGATGGAGCAGGCGAGTCTGACCGCAGGTTTTCTCAATTCTGTTCTTCCGTAGCCTGAAGCTGTCATAATTGTTGTTAACCACACTGTGAATAAACCTGGTTGCAAAAGTTTTGAGCCATTTTCAAAATGTACATTTTGGCCAGCATGCATGGGTAGGTACCAACGCTTCCGTTCTCGGGCGTATGTCAGATGCTTCGGGAGATGACAGTTCACAAGATTGTCTGATCACCCTTGGTAGTCCGGGTGCATTTGCTCACACCTTTATTCCCATGATCTGTGGTCTTCAACGAGGATGGGTCAATCATCACACGGTCACGTTAATCGAGAGTTAAGCCTCAGTGACTATAATCAAATTCTGATTCCATTCCATCGTGTGCAATTTAACATGTCAACTGAAAATACCTTTCACAAACAACCGATCACAGTCCATTCGCACAAACAGAACAGGAACGGTCCAGTACCTTCGGGAATTCACCAACTTAAATGAGTTGAGCTGTCTACATTGGCTTAAAAGTAAAATCGATGAGTGGAATGAATAAAGGACCTAAGATAAATCGTAACTAACAGCATAACTGAGTTTGTACAATTTTATGCGAATCGAATTGTTTTATCAAATCAAAATGTTTATAATTTCAACTATTCTCTTACTCACTTAGCGTTGTTTCACCATCAATTAACACCGGAAAATCTCACAGTGATATTGTAAAATCGTACAATAAAAAGAAATCCATAGTTTTGGCCACATTTTTAGTTGTATGGTTAAACACTTTCATTTGCGTGTGCAATATACACAAAAGAACAATCCTTGGACATAAATGCAAATGAGATGAAAAGAATCACCTGATGTGATAAGGATATCCTACATTGCGTAGCCATAGACGTTTTCGTTTGTTAATCTACGTGGGATATTTGGTTGTCTCCCATTTCTGATGTTTCCATTAGGGCAACTCTGTTTCTGGCCGAGGTTGACTGATTTCGCCTGCCCGTCAGAGAATCGTGCGCAGAACACCTTCGATCAGCTGTGATTGATTCTGTGATCTTCGGGAGTTCATTATCAGACATATCGTTTAAGCCCATTTTTTACGCAACCGGTCTGGTTGGAGAAGAAAGTGAGTCACAGTCAGTCTAGAATAGCTAAATGAGAATCTATCAACCCCTTGCCTTGGGATAGAAAGCTATTCAGAGCCTGATGTTTTTCACACAGGTAATGGACGAGTAGCTTATCAGGATCATATTATTTCATCGATAGAGGTTCTCGAATCATAAATCCATACTCAAGAACGTGAATTTTGAAAATGATAACTTGTGATCGAATCCCAAATTTGTAATGAAATTGAGCACCTGTATTATAACGCATGCACTATATTTGTTTGACAATTGAAGGCTAAAAAATTGCTGCTGCTTTCGTGGTGATAAACGATACACTGAGCAAACAAAGATGGATAAAAATTCCAGCACTTCTGAATGCCGATTTTCAAAAATCATTACAGTATTTCGAGATTTGACAAATGTTGCGCATTATGGTCATATAATTGCCTGAGTTCACTTCCGTGAGTGAGGTAGCGACAGTTCAGCGCTGTCAACACGCCGGCCATCGGAGCCGGAATCAATATCACACGATCCTCTGGCTGCACTGCTATGACAGATTAACTGCCATGAATCTGAGAATCCAAAAGAGTGGATGGCAGGGACCCTTAATGCGGTTGAGAATACGGTGAAGCAATAGATACACCATTTTGATGGACAGAGAGAGAGAACGACGGTCACTAAAAAGGGATTATAATAGCCACCGACGGCGAGAGACCTCTGAACCCCCTCTCAGTGATAGGATGTGTTAGAGTTAAACAACAGCGTGCATTTAAGCAGCTATCGATTTCTATCATTTGTTCAGTAGGAGAATTAGAATACCATCAAATGATCACAGGCCTAAATGCTCTCAGATTGTGCAGGTGTTGAAACTGCACCCAGAAATCCTCTTTTTTTCCTTTGAATCGCCAGATCTTTCGAGCAAGACCAGCAAGCCTAAAATCACTCGTTCGTATGGCGACCAGCAGGTCACAAGAAAACGGAGAGAGTAAACTGTTAACATATTTTAATATATTAGCACAGACAGAAGCCGTGCAAAACTTGGGAGTATTTGAAATTAGTATGTTTGCCTGAGATGATGAAATAATTGCACAGTAAAATACAGATGAGTCTGCGGATAAGCGGTTATAAACACCATTTTACAGTTAGTTCTTCTCGACTTTGTATCACGCAGTATCCAAAATGTGCCCAGGGTTATTTTTTAGTCACACATTTACAGCTCAGATCAGTCCATCAATTTCGTGAACAGATAGGTTTCAACTGATGCGAATCTTGTCACTCGTTCTCAGTTTATCGATCGATATTGTCTCCGCGTTTGATCCCTATGACATTATGCTTCGTTGTTCAGAGTGAAACGAGCAATATGATGATATAGGCTTTCTTGAAATCCATGCCTCCAGACAAACGTCATCATTATCGGCTGTTATATCTCTGTTCCACAGGCTAACGTCGTTTGCTCTCCGATCACGGATAGTATAACTGGATTGAATGGTAAATGGGATAGCCCTGTCTTATCTGTGCAATCTGTATGCCGTTGGTTATATCACCACGGATATCTGTCATCAGTCAGCAATCAGCATTGATGACATCAGCTGCGGGATGTGAAACACGAGGAGATTGATTGTCTCTGCTTAAATCCAAGGCATCGTAAACCAGATTTGATACAATTTGCCTAGCTTCAGTTAGACCTGGGGTAATAGTAGTCATGTATGTGCGTGTGCCTGTGAGACAGAGCATCTCCATCTCATCCCAAATGGGATAACCATATTGGGCAGTGTTCAACCGGTAAGGAAATAGGTCACACAATGTGGTGATTTTGGGGATGAGTCATTCTAATCCATTGCTACCGTGTGCTCTAATGATTGATGCTGCGTCGGGGCGGTTCAGACGCCCAGTCGTTTCATTTAGTACAACAACTGCATCGGGGAGAAAGCTGAGTGTTAGAAAGGCTTTCTTGTATCCGGACACCGGAAACTATAAGTTCCATTTCTTTGTTCCACTGATAGTACAAGCAATACCTTGAAGGGATGCAATAAGGATATGCAAGCTAATAAAAGACGATTTGTTTGTGTTTGGGTAATGCTCAGTGTTCTGGTCGTCTGGACAATTGTACTTCGGAAGCGAAACACAATAGAACGACTCCTAGAACTGTATTCGAACAATAAGTGCGAATGAATCGATTGTTAGGGTTTGCCTCTCCAGCAAAAGATTTTTCTTTATTTCTGTGGCATATCAATTACTGCCCGCATCGTGAATTCCACTTTATTTATTTTTAACTTCCAGTTCACATCAACGGTTCAGTATGAACTTATGTTCATATCTCAACTAGAGGGGGAAATGTGCAACTCCAGAATGACCGAGCAATTTATGAATGCTGTTGATATTTATAGATAATCTTCGAGGATCTTTCCAGAAAGGCTATCCATCTCATATGACTGCTCTATGTGGCTTTCTGTATCTACCATTTTAATCATGCTTTTCATGTCGGAAGTACCACTAAAACGAAGATATATTCCGCAAGGCAACTGATGCCTTTTATACATAGGGGATAATTGAGCAACTGTTTTCCCAAGGTCCTCTCTGGATCCACTCATTTAAGGGGAGCATTTCCTGAGAGAGGACGGACTAGTTTTTCCACGCTTCGACTCACGCAAAAGGAAACAAAATTTTAGGAACGGATGAGCTCACACTGATGTAAATGTACATATCCGTCAACTGGATAGCCTACTCACATCCACCGTCTTCCAGTAGACAACATTCAATATTAGGAGTAGCACAAACTGAAGCTAGAGCAACTTAGTCAGACCAGTCATCTGCTCAAATGATTAGAGCATAATTGTTTCACTGTATGATTAAAACAAGAATGTTCGACATTCGTCATAAACCTCAATATATTTTTAATCAATGCAAGTTATCTTTGTACGATTCAACTATATCAGATACATTGTGTGCACAGATTCATTGAAAGATCACCAGGTTTTTTCAGTTGAAGTAAGTACCGTGTCGAAAATCTATCTGATAAGTTCAAATTTCTTTGTTCACTGTCTCCTAAATTGCAAACTCTTTTAGAAGGTACACAGTCAACCCTGGGTAATGGGTATGAAAAACGGCTGATTCAAAAAAGCGTGCGATGTGACAGCTTTTGGGCTATTTGGTTGGTTAATGGTCTCTGTGGATTGGACCGGAATGAGCGAAACAGACTAAACGAAAAAGCTGGAAAACGATGATAGATAGGGGGCAATTATGTCATTACTGTTTACCTTCTCTGTCTAATTCATTAAAGATATTTAGTAATGAATAAGAAGTATGTACACAATTCAAGCGGTATAAGCCAACTTGTTACAGATTTTGGATGCTAGCTTCAGATCGATCTGGTCTTTCGGTACTTTTCAATCCAGACCAACCGCTTCACGCATCCGTGTGGGAGTGATGGAAGCTGATTGCCCCTGGTCGTGGATCCATCTGGTCCTTAATAAACCGCGAAGTTATTTGAATGTTTGGAAGGAAGACTGTTTTGAAAAAAGTCAGTTATACATAATTCATCCGGCTGGGTCAATTGGTCCTCCACAACTGGATAGCGTTGGAAACAGTATACAACGTAAAATTGGCTAGGACTTGAGTCCATTACCGAGGGTTTAACAGATCGCCACATTAATGAGGATGATCTACAGCAATCTTCACGGGGCGCAGTTCACAATATTAGACGGAGATTATCTCCCGTTCACTTACTTCTTCAAAAATACCATCAACCTTAGACTAATGAGCTATTTGATGCTGGGCTGACGGGTAACCAATGAAAATGACAGAAAACAATTAAAATACCAAAGCACGACCGATGTGAACTCACACAAGAATTTGTGGTCACATTCTTCCACATTTGTTTATCTACTTTTTGTTCTCCTCTGGTTCCATTATTTACAATGCTGAGATAGTTCTTTATCAGTTTGTTGGATATAGGCACTTATCTATTTGCGGTAAATTTGTTCGGGATAAAATGATATCAGTATATATCCTGATAAATACCTTCACCATAGACGATAATGGTATTGATTTTAAGTCTGTATTAGAGGTGAAGATACTTTTCACTGTCTGGGTAGAAACCCTTAACAGAAAAATACATCACAAAAGCTTGTTCAACTTCTCTCTGAAACCAACGTGGACCAGAAAATACGCTGACTTTGCTCCTGGAGCGTAAAACGAGTGTAGTTAAAATCCTCGGAGGGCAAAAGAATTTGTCCAGTGAACTTTCATTGCTAGAGCATCGAAAATAGTCGCTTTTGGACAGCGTACATTCATCATTTATTCATTATTTAAGAGGTGAAATGATTGCAGACATTAGATATCAGGCGAATTAGGATGTGTTTCAGATGGCTGCAAAGCCGTTGTAAACATTTTACCAGAATACTGTTCACACAACAGCCAATGATCGGCTTCAATCTCAAAAGTTATTGGTCTCAACATGATAAGATCGTTCGAAAAGAATCCTGGCTTTTCTCATGGCCCCCTGAAGTAGACCGCAAACGAGTGCCCTACTCAATTGAGCCGCTGTTATCGAATCCAGAATGAACACTAAAATACCCTCTCCGCTTGTATTTCAAATACCACGAACAATCAGTCGCATAATTAATCTAGGAATAATACACCAAATATTTCACCTTTTTGCCCAAGTCACTGTTTTCATCTGAGAAAAAGTTATCAAAACCTAGCTTGTGTCGAGAGTAATCCCACGTCGACATAAAACCCAGAGAGAATTTTGATCGGAGCATTATACGATAAAAAAATGAAGTTTAAAAAAACACTGACGATAAAAGTACAACGTGAACATTCCAACTTTGAAAGGTGTCACTTTTGCATACAAAGACCGTTGGAGACCGTGTGACCGAAGTATGTCAGGGCGTATAAAAGCTGAGCTTTTTCGTTGGTATAAAAACATCCTGGATTTTAATTCCTCAGCCAAACTGGGAACAATCATATCTCAATATGGCTTTGTTTGAGGCCAGTTTGGCTGCAGTGGACGTAGCTGTATACATCGTCGGAGACGGATTGTCTTGCGCGTTTCGTCGATTATGCCGGGCTCCATAGAAATTCTACTTGTTATACCGAAAATAAACGGAATGATGACGTCTTGTACTGGAACACCATTTTCTTCCATTGGAAGGACGGAGTTACCTTTACCACACCACGACCGTTCAAATTTGGATGTGTTTAAATGTGACTGGGCATTTGGTTTCATGATGGCTTATCTCTTTTGGTTTACGGATATGTCACGAAATCCCACCCCCTGAAAGCTCCTTTGTTGATGGTTTCTCACGGTTCTAGGAGTACGCATTATCCGTTTAGCTTCGCATGAGAGAAAAATCTGAATCGTGTGGTATTTACTGTGCACTCATATCACCATTATAGAGCACCGTGAACCTGGGATAGTTACCGCAGCTTCGGAACTCCGATCCGTACACGATTTGCATTCACTGTGCAGTTATCATGTCTTGTTTTCAAGTTGCCTATTAACTTTTCTTTAGACTATCGTGAATTTGGATAATGCCTGTAGACAGAATACGATACAGTAAAGGATCGCTAAACACAAACAGCTTGTTTTACAGCTTAAGAAGTCTACTGGCGGAAACCATTCTGATGATCACGAATGTTTATCCAACTCACTCCAAAACACGAACTGTCTATCTAAACCGCTCAATAGCTTTCGTCAAACCATCTAAATTTTGACAGTTAATAAAACATCTTTCAGATGTTCAGCACAAGTGACCACAACTCAGAAATTTGTCCGCAATCTAACAACCCCAACGAATTTCCAGTTTGATGTTATTGATATTTTATCCCCGCTCACATTGTTCGAGCCCGGATAGGTGTGCCGCTAATGCATTTGATGTGCTACCATTATTTATCAAACGAAATGAATTTTCTCATCATAAACATTTGATTTCGAGGCAATCGAAACGGTGTTGTGGAAACCTTTTATATTTCAAGGACCCTAAGTGCAATCTGAAAGATTTGCCATTTATCAAGGAGAGCTTTGATGAACCATTTTTTATCGTCCACTTCCCCGTGATCAGTATTGGAAGATGTGCCATCTATAAATTGACATCTTTTATATTATTATCATTTCGCGGAGTAATCTCTCCTCTCTTGTCTTCAGTGATTGTAACAGTTCAAAATCTGACTCTTCAACACCCTGGTGTCACTCAAACTGATTACAGTGTCGAATATAATCAATAAGAATAAGTTTTCACATAAGATCACTTACGGGTTCTTATGTATACAGGCTTCATGAAACAAAGCATTCCCTAAACCCTGCGTAAGTCTATGTGATGACCGATAAAGAGCGCTGGACGGCTATTTCATCCTGTTTGGGACTCACCAAGAGTGCATACCTTTTATTTACTTCTGGAAATTGAACTGCAAACTTTCGGGTTGGGAGTGAAAATCAGTGTTTGTTCATGTTTGATGGGAGTTGATACCGAATTAGATAATTCCATTAATTTGCAGCCGAATGCATCCTTCTCTTGTGAATCGCAGAACTTGGTTGTTCTCTCAAAAACCAGTCAATTCTTTCCTTCCTCAGTTGAATCCAGGGTGAAGTGGTCTTTGAGATTACGTTGACGCCCTCTCTCCAATTAATGTCACATTTGACCCTGCCTTTTCCATTAGATCCGATAACAATATGATGGGGTTATCACATTCCTGAAGAGATATTTGTATAATTGGAAGGCCACTTTTCGTAGTCCTCAAACTAAATGTTTCACTTGAGTCGCCATCTATTGGCCTATCGGCTGACAGTGTCCTAAAATGCACCCACTGAGGGAATACCACTATTCCATCATCACATAGCACTAACATTCACTCCCGGCTAGAAAAGACGGCTGAATTTATTGGGCTACTAAATCCTGGTAGGACCAGAAACATGTCATACATATTGGTAACTGGCCAATTATTGTTGGTTGTTTGAACATGAAGCTGCATCTATTTTGGACCATCACTATTTCCCAACCAGGTGGCTTCTTTATCGACCTGAGAGTAATCACAGTCTTTTCTTGTTTGAAGTAGGAAATTATCACCACCAAATATGCCTGAATTTTCGAATTGACTGCGGGATTGGTTAGACGATACCCGATTTTATTCAAGACCTAACAGTTGGGAATAAAAACTGGAGAAACCTTCAACTAACAGTATCATTATTCTAACAACAGTTTTTATAATTTTGAGCCAACAGTTTTCATCACACCACTCCCATATCTTTCATCGATTTATCAGCAATTTGAGGTGCCCTATGATAAGTCTTTTTCAACGCTGAGATTTTTATCCTGTATGAAGTACACTGAGGTGAAACAAATTTACATATCATCTAGCATTACTGAAGTTTAGGCGTTTCATTTGATTCAAAGTTTAGAAAAAGTGGGTGAGGATTGTGCTTGTATATCAAGACCCAAGAGAGAGCAACTTGGTTCAACTAATCACTTTGTCGAGTAAACAAAAGAAGTGGTCGGTCGACAATTTGGTTTCTTCCTAAAGTCTCGTGTTGTTCGTTGCAAAGAGCCTCTGTCACAATCTCCGTCTAAGATATCTATCTAAGTATCTATGTAGTTCCCCGAAACAAATTTCAATGAATAAGCGAGGAAAACTAGTCTGCTTCCACGTATTCATATTCTCTATGACCTCTTTAAAACTGTATGAAAACCAGTGACAATTTAAGGTAATTCTCAAAGTTTTACTTAATTTTTACATCTTTTGTGAATTTGGTTCCCTTAGTATTTTCGGTTCTTCTGGTTTATGTTCGGTTGAAAGACGTTTGCCCTACGTTTTAGTCATTCCACATGGATATAAGCTTAATCATTAAACTGCTGATCAGGATGATCGTAATGAGTAAAATATAAATAGTAATCCAATGAAACCGTTGACCCATATCTATCTATCTATCTGTCAATTTTTCATCTTAGAGAAAATCACAAGAAAGTGAGAACTGGTCGTACATGGCACACTCATCACTCTGATTGTCGCTAGACGGTTATGCGTTTTCCTCACAAGCAATCAAAACAGGTTGACCTTCTAATTGGGTAAAATCCACAATTGTCACGATTGAAGTTATTCGTGAGATAATGCACTACAGTCTCTGCAGATACATGTGAACGTTACTTATTTACAAGCACAGGTCACTTTTGCGCACAAAATGAACTATGCACTAACCAATGATTCGTTTATCCTCCCCATATTTTTATTAATTAACGCGCACTCCCAGGCGTCGCGCCCACCATATTTCAAGAAGTCAGCTCTGATTATGCGATTCATCTAAGAAAACTTGACTGTGGCATCCGAGATGAGACTGAATGTCAGTATATATTGACTTACTTTTGCGCACAGTGAATAGGTGATCAGTCACATTGAGATCGAGGCCGTTAAGCTTCAACTGTATAAATTCAACCTCTAACTGCAAATAAACGTGAACGAAGCACACCGCCGGTTTTCAGC
>UZAN01040900.1:40751-54508 GCA_900618425.1 Echinostoma caproni | reverse complement strand
CAGTGAACGTGAAAACTGACCTTCAAAGTTGACCTTAAAATGTACAGCTCGTTGAATAAGCGATTGGTAGTCACCATACCAAAAACTGATGAAATATCCGAGGGATTTTGGTACATTATTGAAACAGAGATAGAGGCACATGAATTCGATGATTCCCGTCCTAACTTAAACAATTGCTGTAATGTGGACATAAGCACAATTTGTAGCATAATCAAGAGTATTCCTCAGACAGGAAAGCAAAACGGAGCCGAAAACCAACCTCATCGAAGAAAGACAATGACCACATTCAGGGTGCAGTTGAGAAAATTTGGAAACAAACAATATCGAGGATAGTCCGGCCGGATTATCTGTCATTTATGTTTGCGACCATTGAAGAAGTGATAACAAAATTGGAATTACAGCTCAGGTCAGTTGATATAAATCCAATGTCAAGAATCCAAGGATAGCATACATTGATTACGTCCATAAACACAAATCTCATCAACCGCTTTTTCTGTCGTTCAGTTTATCTCACTGACAAATGTCTGGTGGTTGATACGCCAGACAGAGAGGGGTGAGTTACTGACCTAGCTTTCCATAAAAATTCATTTTACCAGCCAAAGAATGTAAATAGTTGTCCCACCCGATAAGGTAGGTGGAACTTAAATATAGAGCCCCCTTGTCGTTGGAACCAGTAGGTAGCACTCTAGATGGTTCTGAATTGGTAACGCGAATGGAGCTGATTGTCGGTGACCACTTTCTTCAAAATGCTTTCAAAAAAGTTTAGTATCTTCAGAGATAAAGCCTTATGTCATATCTCACGTGAGCATTACCCAACGTCACAATATATTGCTCTCTCACGTTTATGCGGCTTCTGGATCGACATGTTCCAGGGTTGAATTCATTCCGTTACCGCTAACAGCTCGGATGTGAAAGTAGTCAAAAAGCCTTTCCCTGCGTTGAAAACATAGATACGTTAGCTACTTCGAAGATGGCAGTCAGAGACCGGAGAGCAATTTGATCTAGAAGAAAGCGGTGACATATGCGATCGACAAAATGGATGGCCGATTACTCGAAAATAGAAAATGACAAGTTAGGTGTATCTGTGATCTGCCTGGGTCTTTTTCAGTAAATTTGTTTTTTCTACTAGGGTTTTAAGTTATCTTACAACTGATGCAAAGCTAACGATGCCGGAATCGATAAATCATAAAACTATAAGGTATTCGAGCATTTCGTGGAAACTATCATGTTTTTGTCGCGTCTAGTGTAAATTAATATCATGTTCATTCGCTTGGATGATGTGCAAGACGTCAGGCATTGAGGGGAAGTAATCTGAAAGAACACCATGGTATATATACGTATATATATGCATATATATACATAGAGAGTTGCGCATGTAATCATTAAGAGCACTGCATAGTAATACAAATAATAATAATGATTGTATGACACCTTTGTATATGGATTGCAACCATAAATCAGATAGGTGGCCTAATTTGAATATTGAAAAATTATCTCAATATTTAGACTTATTTTACGAGAAAAGCCTTCAACCTCTACCTACGAGAAGTGAATGAACATTACTCCATGAACTCTGACTGGTTCTGACTAGTCCGAAGGAGATTTTCAGGATTGTGCAACCAGCCCTACCTGAATGACGTTAAGACGGTATGGTCAAGTATGGTCATAACCACCACCACCATGAGATGAATTCTGAAATAATGAACTAATTATGCTATTCGAATCATGCTGTTTTCCTAAAGAACAAATGAGGGGAGAGAAATTTTTATTCAACTTAAGAATACATATTAACATCATCTTCATCACAGCACGTACAACAATGATAAACCTCATACTGTCCTGACTAGATTTTATGGTTATTTTTACAGTGTTTATCTGTACACATCCTTATCCGTTGATTTCGTGAAACAAGGACAAATTGAACTGTGACAGACAATGAGGGAAGTGAAATTCACTGTGTAAGTTACTATCCACAAACTGTGGAAATAACATGACAACAAATATCAATTTAAATATTGTATCTAACAACAAAGCTGCGTAGTTAACCTGAGAAAACAGAGTGCTGCGTTTATGCACCTCCGAATGGGTTCCTCCTCAATCTCGAATGTCTTCAACAGCAAATGTGGAAGACAAATGATTCTACAAACGAGCCGCTTCTCAAATTACCAGCTGCAGAGAGGTCCTTTACACCTTATTTTATTATACCAGCCGGTGTCGGTATCATTATTTTTCCGCCATTGGTGATTTTATTGTTTGTCAGATGCGTTAAGCGAAAACAGCTTTTGTACAATATTTAGTGCCAGACAACTAGCGGAATTAATCTAGATCACGGTGGTTTCCGAAATTCATGTGTGTTGTACTGTCACCTATGTCTTATGTGGTTCGCCGATCTAAGTTCCGGGGTTTAGGTTGCCGGTTTCAATCGCTGAACAGCAGGCCCTCGTGACCATGGGGTTTACCCCGTCTGCTGTTCATCATGCTAAAGTGTGTAATAAAAAAGTTAAAAACTTTCAGAAAACTGTGGTTTTTATTCTTAGTGTGCGATAATTAATCTCTCAGGCTGTACCCCATTCCAATGGATCCTAGAGGGACACACCTGTGAGGAATTAAATAAGCTGACTCAAACACAACATTCCAGGCTCATATATGTACATTCGTCGCCCAGGTGGATAACCTTCGACCGTGAGGCTTCTCACTCCGAATGTTCGTCGTTCCAGTACCATGCAGAACTAGAAGTAGTATGCAAGGTTGATGAGGTCATACAGGAACGAAACAGCTGTCCACTCATCAGAAAGCGTCCCATCGGAGATAGACTGTATGTATTATTTGTGTGAGATACCCAGGAGTGAGAGCCAGAGCCTAGGAAAAAGAAAACCAAACGTAATAACCAGTTTTCTCCAAATACCGATCAGATCTACCCGAACCCCAAACCCCACGCGGTGGATGGAGTTTTACGGTTTTACGTTGTCCTGGTAGCAATTGAATCAACAATTTCAAGTGAATCAAGTGATTTCATGTTCTGTTATCATGCTGCTTGTATTTGTTGGTTAATCATTGTGTAATTTGTTTCGTCATCGGTCGGGACTGAGGCCACATTTGTATTTACAAATACCCTCTGTACAGCTTCGAACCACACTAGAACGATGCGTCTCTCGTTTAGTTCAATTGGATTTCATTTTAAAGGGGATGGTGTTCGCAAGTATCGTATGGAAGTTTCACAGCTGAATGGGGAAAATTGGACACTGGAGGCTTGGAAATCAATGCATTGATTTATTTTACTGTCCCAATCTTGCACTTGTTGAGCCGACCAAAATTGGGAGCAATACGCGGCGGTTGTATCAGTTGTGTGAGACTTTTGTCAGTAGGGTAACAAAATTTTGGCCGCCCCAGAACTAATTGAACATGGTATAAATTAACTTCTGTTTTTTGACGGGACGGTTTTCAATTTCATCCCAGGTTGGGTCTCTATTTTAGGATACTAAATTAAGCATATCCTGGTTACCGTTTCAAAGCCTACTCGATTCCCTACCTTCCCACACACACACACACACACACACAGACACGCAAACACGCAAAACTACCCTGGTGTCGTTGCACTGAAGCAAAACATACATTTATGCAGGAACAAATTACAACTTTACCGATTCTCCATTTCTTGCTAACCTATAGCGAAAAAAAACGGAACAACCATGGCAACAAGCCAAACGGGCGTATGTCAAACGAGTAGTCGCTCCCTTGACAACCCGGGGCAAAAGATTATTACGATGATTATTGCGCTAGAAACACTTAAATTGATTACATCATTTACTAAGTCATGAAAACTAGCAGACAGGGTAGCATAGGATTAGCCAGATAGACAGATAGATGATATAACTGGTCAAATAGTTTCCAATGCCGCTTTCGTAAGCCTATTTCCCGTTCAATCTCCCATCACCATCACCACCACCACCACCACAATCACCCCATCCCCATCCTTACCCTCGGGGTTGTGACGGGGAAAAATTGCCGCACTCACTAGCGCACGTTGTCACACATTCGGTCTTCCTCTGATTAGAGGTGAGCGTATGCAGGAAACGAGAAGTTTCACCGGAAAATGGAGATCGCATTATCGATCGATCGGTTACGAACGAATTAGTCCGTTGAAACACTGCATTTTTTTCACTCAATTGGAACAGTCAATAATGCGCGGGCCGTTTTACTGGAAGGAACAAGCAATCGCTCCCTTTTTTCGGTACCGCATGCCCATCTGACAAGCGAAACCAAAGTGTTTTCGGTTGGAACTTTCACAATTGACTGAATTTCCCATGAAGTTGATGCATTTGGCATATATCTTAACAATTAATGCAAAAAACTATCCGTGGACTAAAATAAAATTGCTTTCGTTTCCGGTCTCTTCATTCCTGTTCACGATTCTAAATAAGGACTAGGCTTTGCCAAACAGATTCTGTTCCACAATCAAATAATTGATGTCCTTCTATCGCTTCACGGACGATGAAGTACTTACTACTACTCAGTGAATTTCCAGTCCAATTTTATTCATGTTGAGCACTAAGTGATTTTATCTAGCCAATCAGGATTTTGGAGGTTAATCGATCATTGAATATTCCCATTGTAACATTCGAGAGAGAGAAAAAGCACGAAATGCACTTCAACTGCCATGGCCACGGAGTGAATTCAGTCGCATGACTGGAGCTCACCCTTTCCCTTTGGATTGATTCCGTGACTCCGACAGGTGATGGTTAACCTTGACTCGAACCTAAACTTCATGTGACACATCCCTATTCGCATCCACTCACCACTCCACTTATTGTTTGTAAGCCGCAGAAAAATAATTAATTATATCTACCAACCAATCTATACACACCTCAAACGTTATGCAGATGTTATATGCCTATTACCTATTTATCTAACTGTATCAGTCAGATGAGGAAGTTATCGAAAACGAGCTTGTTCGCTATTGCGTGTTGTTTTTCCATATGCTACAATGAGAATATTGAATAAACTACCTACTCGCAAGGATAAACTGGTTATAAAGTAGTTTAATCGATATTCATGCTTCGAGACCAAACCTGCAAAAGTGAATGTGATGTTAATCGATTTATTTGATGGTTGCTAACGCACAGCGGCAGGAGCAGTTAATTCGGACAGTAACACCCCAGTGTAATGAACAACCGAACGAGTCCATCAGCTGTTCGATATAAATATTATTTGGCTTCTCAGTCCGCCTACGAGACCCACAGAAATCCACCGACCCCGGTAGAAAAGGTGACATAATAAGCCTACTCTGCAGTGGGAACCGATCCACGCAACCACCATCTACACGCAATCACCGATCCACTCGCATTTTACACTGTAATGTGTAATTCCGAGCACGAGAATGATCACATATGACCGGGGCACTTCAGTTTCACTACCGTTCCACAAGGAGGGAAACAGGCCGCTACGCAAGAACTATCGAAGGATAAGCTTGACCGATAATACTGTCAACATCTTTATGTCAATCCTAATACATCGTTTGCAGCCGAACGACACCAACGCTATACTAGACCATGGTTTTTCTGGTCAAATAATGACACTGAAATAATCTGGGGAAAATAGGTACGATGGCCATGGCTTTCTTTCTGAATTTGTTTACTCGAGGAATAAAAAACAAGTAAGAACATTATAGAGTTTACCGATGAGCACTGTGAAACTGATTTTCCCAAAGTATACCCTTGAAGCACCAAAGCTCAAGTTTTAAGCAATATATGTCGAACAATTTTCTATTCCTCTTGCATTCATTGGCTGTAAATACGCAGATGAGGTTATTTAGGTCGCAAACTATCCACCCCTGAAGAGGCTTCAGAAATTCAAGGCCAGCTGAACGACGTTGTTACTCGGCCCTTGTCCCGTTCCTCTTATTGATTGCCTCTAAATGTCAGGATGTTGTGTTTTCCCATATGGCCGATATACCATATTCAGCCCTCACAGATAGGTTCCCCACCATATTTGGCAATCATGAACCCATACCGAAATCAACAGTGTAAAATACCTTGACGTCACATTATCACAATATATCATGATCACTGTATGTTAAAAAACACATTCTGTAAAGTTAGAAAACTTTCAAATTTCTCACTCCAATGGAGAATGGTTTCTTTTCTCCATAAGCCGAATTTTAGGTTTATGAATGCATGCGTGCTACTCCACTGGTTGAATTGCTCCCCAGTGAATTTTCCCGGTGTGTTAAAGAAAGACTTTTATTTACTGGCGACATCTTTGAAACACATCTCTAAATGTAGTGGCATTGTCAGGGATAAACTGGCCGATTCTGTGATAGACAGACACAAACAAGCATGTGAAAATTTCAGGGCCAAAATATTCTCAGACACTCACCACCCATCATACAACAAATTTTCAACGCTGTATCTACATCATCCACACGCTCAAGATTCGAACTTTTATCGACACGCACCTCTTCTTGTCGTAATTCTGTTTTGCCATATCTAGCAAGTTTACTTACTGGCAAGCAGAAAATTTCCACCGAATTGCGCAATTGCATGCTTCATGGACATACACAATCTACTGCTTTCAGTTTCATTATGTAATGATTTTATGAATTTGAATCCACAAATATGGTGTAAATGCTAAAAATTCACCCATCCGGGTGCATAAAGCTGCTATTGAATTAACTTGACTTGAGTTGTTTTGCGCCTTCCACTTGAATATCATTTTCTGTTAAGCTCACTCTGTCATCCCAATTCTGCTCAAGTTCGAAAAATGCAGAATACTGCTCTGGAAAAGCATCACACTGTCCGATTAAGCCAGGAAGTCGATTTCATCGATGATTTGAAGCCACTACCCAGTAACCACACCTACATGCGCATACCATCGTTTTGGAGATGAAAAAGAGCAGGATTATTATCATGGCAACCGCACCAACCACCTCCGGAACTAATATATCAAGGAAGGGAGAATCAATCAGAATTGTCCAACCCCTCAGCTATTTGGATTTACGGATGCCATTCGAAAATCAAGCTAAAAGCATAATAGTTATGCAAACTAAAGAAAAAAACTATGGCGTAGAATATAAATTAGTTTTACGACGAGATTACAGGTCTGTCACGCTTCCATAAGCTTCCTTTTTGTATACTGCCGTGAAATCTGTCTGTCTCAAGTTAAACATATGCGCGAACACGAGGTGCTAACCGGATGAAGTGTACGGTGAGGGGCCATTGATAGAGCAAACTCCACATAAAAAGTTCAAAGTGGATGCCTCACCACAAAACGTATCCAGTTCTCGTTCTACGGTGTAAATTTCTGCGATTTAGCCTCTACTGCGCGGACAAAAGACAAGTTGGTCAAACTGGGACTACGATTTGAGATGTTTATGAAGTCGGTTTGCTCTTTCGCCGGAGGTCGCTGAAGTAAGAAGCAAAATTAAGTAGAACTAGCTAAGTAATAAGTTGGTTTCGTGCGAAAAATTGCAATAATTCAAGGATACGTTCTGCGTTAAATTAATTTAATACTATCCAGATAATTGTGTCCATAGATAAGCTGGTTGGTACAACGGTAACACATCACATATCTCTCTTACCTCATGGATCCGGTGTTCACAAACAGAATGTACCTTGATGTGGTGTGATAGCTTGTATACCTCTGCAACGGAACATGCCATGCAGAAGGATTTTTCATAGATCTATGTAAACCTGTGGAGTCCAAAATTAACGGTCAGATCCAGTTTATTCTTCTGGTTATCCGGCTTGTAGGTTTGGGTCGAAGTAGCTTCTCAGTTCTTAAAACCATCCAGAGAGTTAATGGATCCAAGTACATAGATCTTCAGTTCTCCTCATTAGTTTCATTTACGGATAGACTGTACTAAATAGTGAAGGATTGGGCTGCAACCTCAGCTTTTCTCTTACCAGGTGGTTGGATACCCCGATAATACCCATCCGTGGAGCTCTAATGACGGTAATGAGGGCCCCTCAGTCTACCCCACACAAACGGCACATCCCAGTTGATTTTAACTTTCTCCAAGCCCAAAGTAAGAATGTAAAATAAATGAAAGTCTCCCCATTTACCTATGTACATAATGTTGGGTTGCATATTTTGGTTGCTTTTATCTCTCGAATAAATAGTATTCATTTTATGATTTAAGAGCTAATCACGGAAACCGCTTTTCTCACTTTGAAGAATCAGACCCGAATCTCCAAAGTGGTCGTTGAATACCAAATCGAGTGATAAAAGATAAACAGTAGGTAACTTGTCCATCAAACAGAAAGAAAATAAAAAAATTGATCACTTGCATTTTCTGCGATTTTACGTTTCTAAAGGTGTTGAAGAAGATCAGGTTCTCTGAATCTTGATCTATTCAACTCAGAAAAGGGGCTCCGCGGCCCAGTTTTGTTCACACATTACTTGAGTATTCAAACATTCATTGTCGTGAATGAAAAGTGAATTTCACTCAGAGTCTATAGGTACTTCTTCGGGACCACGCGATTCCTTATCCCTTCACAGGTAGGTTTGCCATGATAAACGTCAACAAACCAAAAGATATTTTAGAGTAACACGCTTGGCTTAGTCCGTTCTATTGTTCAGAGGCGCCGGGCACTCTTGATGGTCTTGGGTGTGGGTTTCACTCCTTAGGAGATCGTTAATTCCTCACGAGCTAAATGTATTCAGATGCGATGGAAATGTTTTTAATAACTGACAAAGAGCACTNCTCGTCAGCAGGGACACAAAAGTGACGCACTGCTGAAGAGTCCTAAACAGGACAAAACAGCTGTCCAGTGCTCTTTGTCGACCATCACAAACATCTCCATCGCATGAGTTTTTCTTCAAGATTTAAGTCAACGGTTTGAATCAGAAGTAATTCCCATATTCTCAGCTAAATCAGTTTCGCATCCCTCTCAGGTCGAATGAATTAAGTTATGTAACTTAAAATGTGATCCCGAAGTTCCAACGCGGAGTTAATTTGTTGTCCTATGAGGTCGGCATCTTCAATCAAAGAGAGCTCTTCAGCTTTGTAAGTTTTCTTAGTGCTTTAGGGAAATCTTGAAGAGTTTACCAGAATTTTCAGTTTTCTCTGAACCGGAAAGTTATTTCGTGAGCTTTTTGGGAATAAATTCGGCCGGGGGGAGGGGATTTTACACCCAACACGTCCGTTTTTACTTGGAGTTGTATATAGGAGTTGAATAATCAAATGTGTTATGGATGTTGATTGAACATCTAACAGAGTGCATTTTTTCGTTCCCACTCACCAGTTCATGTCATACAGTCAATTTTCGATCTCATTCGAGCTCATCAATGTGATGTGGGGAGGATTTACACTCTGGATCCTTCGTATGTAGGACATTTGTGCTGACAATGTATCAGCTTCGGTATACTGGGTGCTGATCAAAATCAACGATGTGGACTTCGCAAATAGCCAGTCAGTTATGTGTGTGAATATAACTTCGAAAAGAGGATTGGACGAAATTAGATGATAATAATTACAGTGATAATAGTACAAATTACGCACTACTACTCGCAAGTAGCCACGAATGAAATGGAGATCATATGGTTACCGGGGTCCTAAGCAGTACTCCCAAAAAACTTAATCTGGAACGATTACCTCAGAAAGTTCACCGGGAATAAGTCGGGAGTAAATTGAATGCAGGAAGGAGACCATAGCAAACATTTGGTTCCTAATATCACTACTGGCAAACCATTTGAGACGATTTTTGCGTGTCGGAGTTTTGAACCGTGTTTGACTGGTTGAATATCCGCTATTTCAATTTTAGCTGAACTTCATTGATTTCCTAAGAATGTTGCAATACACTTTTGAAAAGGATCTCATCCTGTGTGAAGTTCGGTCTCACCCGAGAAAAACCATATTGTTGTGCTTTAGTCATCCAGCCATTTCGGGTGAGTGGACCATTTTGTGATATCCTCTTTGGATCCGTTCAGATGTGCAGATTGCGAATCAGTGTTTAGTATCAGCCAGCCCAGAGACATATCGGCCTGGCGCACAATGGAGTGGTACCGCCTGACTGCGCAACACGTAAGGCACAGCTGTGTAGGTTCATCATAGAAAAATATTTTACAGTCTGGTCTTGCTGAAAGTTTGAATAACACCGAACTCTTTAAAGAAATTCCGCTAGACATCACTTATCCGTTTCCTTTTCTCGATTGCCTGCGAAAACACCATTATTGTGATCAAATTTTTCCGCTAGTGCTGTTTCACTTACATTATGTCCAGTAATTTTGACATGCAGACAGCTGCTGAATACCGCCGAAAATAAACCTTATGATTAAAATGTGGAATCTCTCCGCCCGCCCCCCTCCGTTGTGGCCGGGTTCGAATCTACGTTAATTTGAGGGATATGTGCTGATGCCCTGATGGTTTCAAACAACTTATATAACTCATGTTCAGAATTTGAAAGATTTTTCCGTGATAATTAATAACACGTTTCAGAGTGTTACAATGAAGTATAAGGAACCCGTCCGATAGCTCACGCTTCCGAGTCAGGTCACACGCACGCTCGCAACGCTCCAGACAAGCTGAGCTCGATTGGATGATCGCTGAACGAATCAGCCAATGTTCATCCAATCGATCAGTCGATCAATCGATATGTCATGGACGTCACCTGATTGATTGGTGCATTACTGCGTGATTTGTTCTATATATTTGCGTACCGATATCTAATCGAGAAAAATACACACTGACTGTTGTCTCAAGCTGTGTTCTCTCTCAGCGTTATCGTTAGGAGTTAAGCAAGAGTCGCTCATGCCATTTTATACATCTAGTCCAAACACAACACACAATTCAGGTAATACGAATTTAAAACCAGAATAAACCCCCAAGGCCTCAATCCTGCTTTGTTGAGAACAATCGTCCTTGCAAATCACTGCCTGGATTTTACTGATAGGCGAATCCGAGAGTTCTGATGAGGACTGTAACCTCACTATCCTAATTGGCCACCTGACAACCTGACCTGACTTACAGTTTCTTTTACATTCTGAACAATATAATCGATCTTCAAGAGCGAATTAGGTGATATTAGTTTTACTGCGTTTCTCTCTCTCTACTTTCACCTCCACCACGCGAAGGTTTTCGTTCAATCACAAAACTTTGCAAACCAATCTGGTAAATCGCTTATGTCCATTCAGTGCAAGCCTTTGTTTGATCCCTTGTACTATTCTTGGATTTGCATGATGCTTCACAGAAACATTTATGTCACTATTCCTCTGCTACTTACAGTTGAAACTACTAGCAAATTAGCATTAAATGTATACCTTATTACCTCTGGCAATCGTTTCTATACATGGGTATGTTGAAGTAAGATGCACAGAATCGATGCGACTGAATCGATCGATCTGACTGCTTGCCCTATCTTAAGGTTATTTCTCATGCTG
Organism: Echinostoma caproni; assembly: GCA_900618425.1. Classification (NCBI taxonomy): domain Eukaryota; kingdom Metazoa; phylum Platyhelminthes; class Trematoda; order Plagiorchiida; family Echinostomatidae; genus Echinostoma; species Echinostoma caproni. The sequence goes on along the minus strand of UZAN01040900.1, from coordinate 43,132 downwards.
TGAAGAAATATTGATCTCCTGTGATGGCGGGTTAGTTCAGGTCGAACGAGCTCACTTAAAGAATCTCCGGACAGAGAATGAATTTAAAACAAATTAAACTGCTAAGACAATTCAAGAAGAGCATTTCAAAGTGATTGGAGCATAAGAACCTTACATTGACATGTACTGCTTTTTACATAAGTTGTTTCATGACGTGAATCTGTCTCCTCTGATTTTAAATAGTCACTTTGAATCCCTCCGAGGCGTCTTATGGAATTAGATATCACTGGAAACTTCAGAGTACTTATACAGGGCTTTGAGGGAATAAGATGCCACACTCCTGTTTACAGCACGACCGTCTTTCCTGTACTTGTCGATGGAATAGTACGCTGACCTCTTTGATGATATCAAAATTTCAGAGATACTCAATTACCGGTACTTTGGAGGAATTTTAGAATTTCATTGATGAGACAAAGGGTCCCGGTACGGGTGTAATAAGAGGGGATTTTTTTTAAATATTAAGCATAATAGTGGGTTTATATCCTACCGAACAGCGAGAAAGTAGTAATCAGACAAACATGTTGGCCAGATCCTTGTTCCGACCGACATTATCTCTCTGGCATGTAACTCGAACTATGACTCAATGCCAAAACGAGATGGAAGTAGAGTGCTCGAACCTGCACTTATTCTACTGCGCTCGAAATTAGAATTACAACCGAATCACGAATTCCACCGCACTGATATCCCGTCACCATGTACCCCCGGGCATGAGACAGTCACATAATATGAAGAAAAACAACTGTTCTTGTTTTAAACTTTCAAAACACCGCAAAAGCCTTTTGGTTTACTATGGATACTAATCATTGCTTATACACGGAAAGAGGGAGGCACTCAAATCGGGTTAATGGTCTTCAAACGATAGGAGGGTCTATAGGTTGATTTTGAATGTCCACGGAATGACAAATAGCATCCACCTCCTGTCTGTCTTAGGACGGTTATATCCGTCGTTTAGACAGCAATCCGTGCACGGTTATGATGGATTCTTTCGAATCGTCACAAGCATGAGGCATAATTACAATCCGAAATCTCCGAAATCCAGAAAAAAAAACTTTTCAGGTTGTTCGCTCATCATGAATCATTTTCTATTCATTTGATATTCTACTACTTAAATGAATCAAGTAATATACTCAGTAGTTGAACTATACCCGCTTGTATATGATGTACTTTCAGTGAATTTATGCATCTATTAGTGGGTCACTGTGTAATTGATGCCTATCACTATCCGGTAGACTAGAAGGATGGACAGTGAAATCAATCTGGGTAGGTCGACGGCGAAGTGTGCAACAGATTCGAGATTTCATAATTTCCGAGGATAGGCAGGACTAATCATTTGGTGGTGGTGGTGATGGTTTGAGCTTTGAAAGGAACGGCTAACAGTAGGAACCATTGGTGGTCATTTGCAAAATGAATTCTCCAACAGTGAATGTACATCCCTTCGCTGGGTCTCCTAGTATTTCTATGACACACAAAACGGGTGACTAAAATCTCCACCTGTTTTGTGCCTTCGGATGACCAGCTTAGGGCATGCAGCATCTGGTATTTGCTTCAACCATGGTCACTCTACTTGATAATTCCGTCGAATCGACATTTCATGAACGAGGTGAGTACGAAAATCACGTTGATAATAAAAGAATAAAAGGTAGTACGGTGAAACTTATTACCCGCGGTTTTTCAAATGAGACTGTCACCACGTAGAAGAAACGTTAATTTCGATTTCATTGCCCGTAAATCAAATNGGCCCACAATCACCTTAATACATACACCCAAGTTACGCCAAGGACGATGAATCACTAATGACCGGTAGTCCAATACTATACTCGTAAACTCAAATTGTCTGCCTCGTGATAGAACATGAGTTTTTCTTTTCCTCTCAGGAAATAGAGCTGAGATCGTTTCGGTACAACCAAAGGGAATTCACGAAGGTGAGCATGAAGCGGATGGGGCATGTGGTCGCAGCGCGTGTGTGTATGTCTGTCTGTCTAGTGGATGGATAATTTAGTGAATTAGCCAAACCTGACTGCACGTCTATATTCTTGAACAGTTATCTACTTCGAACTCAACACCTACTGTCACACACACACACACACACACAACCACGCTTTCCCGATTCATCATCTTCCGGTATTGTCCGATCCTGTTCATACATCCGTGAGTGCGCACAATAAAAGTGCTCCCACGAACGTGACACTGCTTTAATCTCGGTCCGCACAAAAGGCCTACTCTTTTCTTGTCCGATCGTGTTGATGAAGGGTGGTATGAGACCGATAGTCACTAGTCTCTTGGATGGATGTGGGGCGGTGGCAACGACGCGGCGGCAGCGGCGGGGAGGGAGGGCGAATTAG
>UZAN01040900.1:18456-37190 GCA_900618425.1 Echinostoma caproni | reverse complement strand
TGCATGGCCATCGCTACGCTCATACGAACAGTATTATCCCAGAGTAGATAGATAGATAGATAGATAGATAGACAGACAAATAGATGAACAGACAGGCTAACGACCAGGCATGCCAAACATCCGAACAGAAAGCAAAAGTATTCAAGGTGAATTTTCCTATCGATTAATATTTTGTGTGCGCAGGCGCGCACGCGTCGGATGGGAGGATGGGTGGTGAGTAGGCGAGGTAGAGCAATGTAATCAGTAGGACCTCTTCTCCCGACACTGACTGTATGTTAGATTTTGCTTTCCTGTCCGTGCTCCACTATTCCTGTCTGATTCGTTTGCTATCTAACCTGTCGAGATAACTAATAGACACTGAGGAGAAGGGGGAATGGGTCTGTGGTTCTCCACAGAACTCTAACCCATCGATTGGCTTATCGTTTACTTCTCGTCCTCAATAGAGAACAGACCTCAGGAACTGCCTAAATAAACCATAAAGATACAAGCACACACACACATGCAAACAAGCAATCGAACCTATAATGGATAAACGCATGCATGCATACACATAGCTATGCCCGAGTCTGAAGCTGGACGGAAGGGGAGCTCAGGGGACTGTACAACTCACATTCCCACCAGATTTGCTGCCTAGTCAGGCCGGTGTGCGTATGCGTACGCGTGCTCAGGCAAATCGGTCCAATCCGGCCCGGTCTGGCTTGGTTGAACTTGTCCCGACTCGGAAGCTCTGGAACTCTCTCTGGATTTCCAGTAGGAGAGAGGGAATGTGTGTGTGTGTGTGTGTGTGTGTATGTAGCGGGAAGAGCAACGATGTCGTAAGTCAATCACGCACAAACGTGCGTGCATACATACGCATCCAAACACATCTACGTTTGGTTTCATATAAATATAATCTGCTCGTTCCCCCGGGCTCTAATGAGAAGTGCTGCTCAGATCTCCTCCTCAAATCCGCTGCATGATTCTTGGCTTGCCTTCAACAAATACAATTGGCATTCATTCAAATCCAAGTCAGTTTGAGCCACCGTAAGCGCGAATTACAGTTGCTACTCTTTCTCTCTATAAACGTAAAGCAGAGGTGGAGAGCGAAGAGTCGCAGGAAGAAGAAAAGTTGACTTGATAAACGAATCTATCGGACGGATCGACCGACCGACCGACAGACTTAGACGAAGAAATCTTCCAGCACCGGGCGGTTTTTCCCATTTGATCAATGACGGCCCAACACCGATCACTGGGCCTTAGAATGGACATCTTCGAGCATTCGTCCGATACCGACATCTGACCTCGCTAGCGGAACGTGGTGCTAAGGTGAGTTTACGTGTTACTGAAACCAATAATTAATTTTTTTGTATGATGATGAAATTTGATTCATTGACTGAGTTTTTCTTAAGTAATGATGAAGCCTTTCGGTGTTAACTTTACCTGGTTGTTGTAAATTCAATAGATTTGTTATTTTGGATACTAAGTCCGTAGGTTAGGAGACCAAATAAATATGAGCGTAACGAGGTACTTGGATTACCTACTTGATTATTTGTGTAATTCATGTAAAAGCTGGTAATATTTTCATTAATTCATTAATACTCGTAGTACTATTATTATTATTATTATTATTATTAATACTACCATTCCAGGTCTAGCGAAACATCTTACATTTAAGAGTTTAAGTGGTTCTATCGGAAGCAGTATACCACCGGGTAAGAGTACGCTTCGAGATGTATATCTCACCTCGTAAAATAACAACAAAAAATATTGAGAGACATGAGAGACACTATTCCCCGTGCTTAACTTACCACTCGTTAGGATCGAAGTCGGTAATGTGTACCGTTTCCAAGGGCACCACATATGAGCGTGCGCCCGTTCGCTTACTGGTACGCACACTGGCACACATCCATATCACAGTGACTCTTGTAGAACTATCGCTTACGGTCTATCATCATTATTAATTTGTGACTGATCAAATGATGAGACATTTTTGCCCACTCACTTCGGTTCTGATACGGGGTTGCTGTTATCTATACGGTCACCACACAGACTAACTAAACCCTGTTAACACTTTGTTAACGCTGATCGCCACAATCACGATGAGTGAATTCCGTTTGTAATCGGTTACGCTCAGATAAACCGTATTCAGTGGTGAACTTCGTCTTGTTGTATCTGTAAGTTTGTGATTGGTGTTAACAGTGTTCCTCCAATCAAGTAATCAACCCTCATCATGGGGGCGTGGGAAATACCCATTTAAAAACATTGGCTTCTCTTTCTCGTTTAATCAACATTGGCAATGTATTGCTTGCGGATGTATAAGTACATTCGGTTGGATAGGACTTATATCAACCTACCGTGCCTACGCGTGGGTCTGAGTGCTTAACACCACTATTACCCCAAGGGTAACCCCCATTTAGGGGGGACGGGTATTGGGTAAAGATTTTTCCTCACCCAAATGACGTGTGCAGGTGATTTTTCGATTCACATATTCCACAAAGTTGGTCGAAACACAGAAACAGGGGTGATTGGGTCAGGTGATAGGCAGACACGAATTGTAACTGGAAAACACAATGCGAAATAGAACCTTCGAACAATTCGAGACGACATGTTATTCTACGGGCTTCGTCAAAATGTTGGCCATCATCATCTACTGGTTGACCTTCCCATTCTGTTGTGATTGGAGTAGATTTCGTCAAACACACAAGAGTGTGAAAAATCAAATGTAACGTATAGCTCTTTCGGAAGTGATACCACGGTTTTCAGGTTTGTTATCCGTCAGTTCATGTGAGTCTGGTACTTGTGTAATTCGTGTGATATTTTGCTATCACCTACTTAGATCGGAACTATAATGAGGTATCTGTATGTGTATTAGAGTGGCAGCTAGAAAGCTGTTCAGTCACACTATTTTCCAAGTTATTTTTGTGATGCTGCAATAGAAATTATTTCGTTCAATTGTTTCTCTTTCTCTGCATCGTTTTTTTTCATGTGTGTATTCTCCTGACTTTCGCGAGACGATCACGCGTTAACTTGATCTCAACCTACATTCGAATTCTTCGTTTACTCTGGCTATTATCTAGGAAATTGCACCCAATCACAGGTAACCAAATACACACTGTTTTATTTTCTACACACGGGACCTCATTGTTTTTGTTTTCCTTCCTGCACAGTAATTTCCTTATAGCTCCTCAATGTTTGACTGAGTGACGTATGAAACAGTGCATGAAGCTTGAAAGGTAGTCCATCCAAACATAGAACGAATAATAATAATAATAATATTGGCCGTGTAAACGATTCTACCACCGAATATAGAATGTTCCATGTCTTGAGCGTGTAAAGCTGTCAACTTTTGAACAAAAACTCTGCTTGACAAAAACATAACACAGTACTGATTTTTTATTTATTCGCGCACCTACTACCCCTTTAAACGTTAACTCCCGCCAATTATGGCACTCTATCTGGTATGTGTACAAACACACATGTATGTATCCATACATCACTCGCCGACTCACTTTCCTTTTTTAACACCGGCTCCTCCCCCTCCCCACTTGAAGTAGACATGCGTGCCATAGTACTCATGGTACAGCGAGGGGGAGAGATAGAGCTCGCGAGCGCGGGCGAACAGCCTTGCCATAAGTTCCGACTTTCCCTCGTTCCCTCGCTCTCCATCATAGTGCTTCGCACTATGACTCTCGCCCACCCGCCCGCGAGACCGTTATCAACATCATCCTCGTGATCATTGCTACCATTGCTATTGCTGTTCCCAAAGAGAAGAGAGGCTAATATCAGTTGAGTATGAGTCAGTTTAGTCAACGCACATGGGCTTACCTTGTCATGCCTTTTCCGTTCATTCTTTCCCAGCCTCCCCTCTCCCTCCACACACACAATCCCACCTACTCTACCGTCACCCTTCCTCCATCCACTCACCTCTCTCTCCGTCCCTATATCTGGGTGACTAATATGGGTTGTTTGCCAACTACCGGCCCTTGGTCGATTTCTGTTCCCCTATTCCGGGTTGGTTCATTTCCCTGGAGTTGTCATTGGGTCTACATCTCGGACTGGATAAACCGTATCGACCGTGATTGGAACGGTCATTGGACATCAACTGTTGTCCAATGCATGTGCATCCTGTTGGACGGAGTCAATAAACAACAAACTCAATTGCGTTCTGTGAAGCCATAGCGAATGTTCCCATTTGGAGCACTGCCCATTCACATAGTGGATAAATCTATCTCTCTTCAGTCAGACAGCCACACCAACCTCATGGATGAGAAGTGACACAGTCTCTAGGATAGGTTTATTTCAACCACAATTGTCCCTCATGTACCGTTTTGAGTTTCCTTCCGTTTCAGCTCTGCCCAACTCGATGTACGGCCAATTTTTAGAGAACTATATGACGACTGTTCAATATTCACCAAGTTCAACGGGAGCAGTGACATCAAAAAGCGCCACATGCCCATCCCAATATCCGAACTGTCTCAATCGTAATTCCACAGAGCAGACCCCGTTCATCAGTTTTGGCAAGACCGGTTCACTCGAACAGTCCTGAGAGCTTTAGATTTGAATCGAGTTTGAACAGACCGCCTGTGCTACTGGGGATTCAAACAGTCTGGACTTGCCAAAAATGAATCCTAATGCGGTAAATCACGTTTGCGCTGCGCTGTGCGCTGCTTCACTTGAACCGTAGAGTTCATTAGTATGCGGTTTCACACCAAAACAAGTGACAACTAGTTAATGGGGTCATTTTAATCACAACTTACCACAATTCACGTTGTGACGATCAGTCACCGAGTTGGCAGTTGAACAGATAAGCTAGATTGTGTCTATGCCAACTCAAAGAGGCAGTCCGTCGGTGCCAAAGCGAGAGTGAGACAGACACGGCGCAGAACAGAACGATTAAGGGAGTGGTAATAGTATTCAGTCACCCTAACTAATATATTCGTCACGAGGGACGGTACATAGGGTGAGTTTGAGCTAGCTGGTACTGTTGTCTACTACTGTGTACCGGTATGCGAGTGTGTATATATATACCTGTAGTATGCCTACTTTATGCCACTTTTACTGTGTTTTGAGTTTATGAACAGGTTGAAATCCGATAATCTTCAAATTGAAAACTTGAATCCACCGCTTCACTAACCCGTTCAACCTAAACAAGCAAACGCACACACAGACACACACGCAGAACTGCGCCTACGCACAGATTCCAAATGCTTTTCCCACCCGCTGTCTGGTTGAGTCCAGCTGTCGACTACGCCTGTCTATCTATCCTTCTTCCCATATATGCCCCATGATCTACCTATGCTCTCGTTTGTCCGTATCTCTCTCTCTCTCAGGGTCTCTGCAGTTCACTCCCTTACTCTCTTACACCCTCTGACTCGTGTTCCGTGTTTCGTTTCTTGTTTGTCCAACAATGTCCAGTTTGTTAGTATGCTTGCTTGAGCAATGCCATTTGATCGAGATCAGTCGAGGCAGTACGGGAAACTCGCCTTCGCCACCACCACTGCTTTATCCCTGCCTCGCGGCCTCGCGGGATCTCCACCACCTACACACATACTCGCCTGATTTCTCACACGCTAAACAGTAGTTCGCTCGAGTCCATCGATTTTTCTACTGGCAGTGGATCCGGTTTGAAAAACGCGTCAAGACCTGCCTCACCCGAACTGTATACCCGTACACCGGCCTATCTTTTTTGTCTGTCGTTCAATTCCACGTCTGCTTGCTCGTCTGCCTGCCTGCCTGTCTGCCTGCCTGCCTGCCTGCCCGCCTGCCTGCCTGCTTGCCTGACTGTCCGCCTGCATGTCCGCCTGGCTGGTTGGCTGGCCAGCTGAATGACTGACTGATTTCCTGCTTACTTGAGTACCTGCCTGTTCGCCTATCTGACCAGTGAGCTAGTCGCGTGCCGGTTTGTATTCAATAAATCCATCCGTTGCTGGTTCCCCGAATGCTGCTGACATTCAACTTCATTGAGGTTAATTTCCGGACAAGGCCACGTTCTACTCGTTTAGTTTATCCTCCACAGAGCGCCTACCCACACGCATACACACCTGCTCTCTTATCCAGTTCTATCCCCAACCATTTTACGAATGACCTAATCGTCTTTAGAACAGAGGTGCGATCGATGAACTCCTCCTCCCGCCCCCGACAATGATTAACAGCTGGTCAGTTAACTAGGTTGCGATTCAACAGCCAGCTGTGGACTCGCCAGACTGTTTACCAATGCTCAATTGCAGATTTTCAAACAATGAAACTGAACCAAAAATGTGGGCCATTCCAGTTGAACGTGGCCGAAATGACGCTCTCACGTGTCAACCTGTAACGGCCAAAAGCAGAATACGTGTATGCAAAGCGATATCGCGCTCCTCTCTGGGACAAGGAAAGCTCAAACACATATTGTAATCAAAGACAAAATAACGCAAACCGGGACGATAAACTTGAAACGGATGCAGCACGTGACATTGCGACTTACAACTGATTTTACAACCCGTGAGTGGTTTTTACTCTCCGGAGCTGACCGGTTTGAGCTACTTTACGATTGACTGGTCGGTACCCTCGTTTGCATATATGTCGATGTGGTACGTTAGTCACTCGGTGCCGAGTAGCACAACCGAAGGATGCAACACGGGTAACTTTGTCTCTAGAATTTAATTTCTGTCATGGCTATTCTACGCATGTGTGATGCATGTTTTTCTCCGTCATATTTCTGTGATCTATGCATGCCTAACAAAGAGAACGATGCTGATCGTCACTTGAGCTCGCCTGTGCTCACATGTGCTTGTCGATCACTGTCGATCTCTCTCTCTCTGTCTGTTTGTCACATCACGACCTGAACAATTCAGCCCGAATGAGTGGCATTTTCCGTGTTGGCCTTGATCTGCTCCGCAGTTCCACGCATTAAGGCACGCGGTGAATGTCAGACACGGGACTGTGAACGTCATTCCTTCATTCATTCATTTGTGGTTGAATAAAAATGAAAGTGCATATATATATAGATATATTCATATCACTTCATATTTATTGCTTTTGCCTCTGTGCACTCCGACTGAATTACATCATCTGTCTAATGATAGATAGCTTTTCTTTTAACAATTTAAATCTAGCACATGTCGGTCTCTCGTTTGCTTTTTCCCTATTCTCGGTATTATGGAAAGCAATATAGAATTCGAAGTTGTGAGCACATTTGAAGAATGCAAAGACCCCACTTGTTTAGGTAACACTGATTTGTTAGTTCTGTTTTCTCATTCTATTTGTTCTATTTGTTCATTCGTAAAAAAAACACGTATTATTCTGTGAAACAAGAGCAGTGAATCGCTGACTCGTCTGCTTTCCGGTAATCGTTTCCACCCCGTCGGTCAAATAAGCGGCATTATCTACTGGGGTAAACTTTCAAATACATGCTTAATTTATAATGATACTACATTCTGTTTTAATTCTTCACTCCAAGTCATGTCATTCACATTTACATAGTATAAGTGTGTGTGACCCAGTATCAATTTTGTCACCCAGTGAAGCATTGAGCGTGGAGGTTTTATGTTCCATCAACCGAATTCCTAGTTCTGCAACTGTCTGACCGATATAGACTACACCCTGCTTTGTGGGTCACTCCGGTAAAGTATGGATGGTCGGATTCCCCGAATCGGTGTTACTTTTAGCTAGTGCTACCCCATTACAATGATTCCCTGTTCGGAGCTCAGTTTTAGCTGCAGCTCAGTTAGTGTGACAAGATTTTCCAAAGTACACACCTAGGTGTGATAAACAGCAGACAGCGCGAAACCTATAGTCACTTGACTTGCTGTTCAGCGGTGGAAACCAGTAACCTAAGCCTCGGGAATGGGAGTAGCGAACCACATAAGACCCCGATAGGTTAGGCGTGGTATTGAACCGGACGACAGCAGGGCTGTTTCTCAGCGGAACCCTGCTAGTCATTGTGTGTTCCACATTATACAAATCTGTGGAAGGAACTTAATTTTCGCAGTAGCTTGGTGGAAAGAAAAGTAGGGATAGCACAAAACCTTCTTAACTGAACTGGTGTCCTTGGAAGCCAACCAGATGAAGACCGTTGCCAGTGTCCCAGTATACGACGCTCGCAAAACGGAACTCAACCTAACCCATTGTGAGCCGATCCAAGGGCTAGCCTGCTTCCATTCTCGATTTGGACAGTACATACGTGAAAACTTTCTCTCATGAAATATGTCTTTATTCATCCAAATCACAATCACAACGAGAATGACAGAATCTGAATGTTTTTCGCATTTCCCTGAAAGAGAGGACACTATTAACGTCTAATATGTATAGGCAATATTTCTCGCAGTGAGTGAACAATTACTTTTATCCGTTTCTGGTGTGGTTAGATTGTTTCGCGCTTGGTACACACACGTAATCCCTGAGTGGGCACGTACTGTTTCTTACCAAAGGACTAAAGTCAACTGTTTGGGTACAGTGTACTGGGAACTTTGAACCCCGGAGTTACGTTCATTAGGAAAAGTTTTTATCATAGATGTTAGTGGGACAAATACAAGTTTTCTACGGGGAACACGAATGATTGTGACCAGGTAAGAGCTGTTCATTGATAATATGACTTGGACACGTCTATTGTGCCTTCCAAACTCCCAAATAGTTCACACAGCGACAATGCATCTTGTTGAGAATAAGGTAAACACACAAATGAGTAACGATTGATAATGTATATATATATATATATATATGGTGAGACAGCGTCAATCATTACTCACAGAATGGCTTGGGGAATTATTCGCACAACCCGGCGGTTTACTCACTGATCCCCATTTAGAGTTCATTTAGTAGATAATCGATCTTCGTACCCTCTCTCAGGGGGAGGGGTAGAACGTCCAAACACGTTGAATACCGAGTTGATGGAATTCCATCTTTCTTCAACTGTATGCTCCATTCTCTCTCCAGGTGTCCAAAAATTGTTCGGCTAGCAGATAAAACCTCCAAATTCGTTTGAATTACGTATGTATACGGTCCACGCACGCCAATTTGTCACGGTGTTGTTGTTTTAACGTTCCAGTTAGGCAGTTTACGGCTGCCCCATGCTGTTTTCTTTTAAGTCTGTGCGCTCGGTGACTACAAACACAAATCGATTCGGCTCTTCCGCATCTGCTGCTCACGTGGACACCGAAGACGGGATGAGTCCTTTGTGGACGCAAAAATGGCAAGCATACGATCACGGAGAATCCCCTGTTCCCGAGATTTGTTATAACAGGTTGGTTTTTGCGTGTAGATGCCATATCAACTGTTGCTGTCAGTATATATTGAGGTATTGAGATGCAATAGCTAATCGATTGTAAGTAGCATTTGATATTCATTCGTGATCTCGTGTGCATCTAATTCATATGACCATTTTAACTTTCCCAAAATATCCTGTATGACACACATAAGTATGGGTGATAAAAAAAGTTCAGTTCTTCGAGACTTTATCAGGAATCGTAATCTCGAAATATCTCGTTTTTAACAAATCCGTTATCTAACTGGTAGAAAACAACGGAGGAACAACACAGCGCGGATCAAGTGACTTCTCCAGCTCTTATCAAAGCACAACATGGTATATAGCTGTTTGAAACTATATTTTGATAGTTAAAAGAATATAGCAGTTTTGGGTTTAAATTGTGAAAAAATTATTCGTTTCCGCAGGATTGGAACCCACAGCCATGGACGAGGCCTAAGCATTTGTATAGCCCATGATCTACGAACCGGGAACCCCTTTGAATCACCTAGCGAACTTGCAGAGGCGTTGGGAATCCACCGATTAGCAAAGTAAGCTGTCTATCCTGGCAAACTTTCCGGGAAATTTACCAGAATCCACCGAATAAACTCTACGGTTTAGTTATTTACTCAAATTATGTGGTTTTGAAAGTTAATAAAGGTTCATGTTCAGTAGCAGGGCTCGGTGAACAACTGAAAATCAAGTTAAACTACCCGATCTCCTCGAAAACAACAATCATAAACGTCTTTTTACAAAATCGTCAATAATAGAAGTCTTGTACTTCAATTGTGAAGTGCAGCTCATGTCCCTGTGTTGACTCGAATCCCGCGACGCAACTGTTCTTTACGCAATTCAAATAAACAAGACAATTTTAATCTCTTCTTAGAGAGAATTCTTGGAAGGAAACGTAGAAAATCCGACACTTTAAACGAATATTGCACAATAATGGTGTCTAAACGAAGATGTATCCGCGTGTGCTAGACTTTACCGAGAATAGTATGTGGGTCTTCGAGACACATCTCATCAACAAATGCGGACACGATAAACTTCAATGCAACTTGTTTGGGAAATCAGTCTATATGACATATCTAACAAAAATGAAAAATTCTGCCACATTTAACCCGATTATCATTGTCTGTTAAGGTTTCAGAGATCTATCGAACCCGGAACCTCACAGATAGAACGCAAGCATACTACCCATGCGGCCACCGGACAGCTGATCTGACCGTTTCTCATTTTGAATTTACACGATATGTCAGAACCCGTCTATACGAGATTGTTGCGAGTATCGGTTCTCACTCATCTCAGCACTAGCCTCCAGAGATATGGCTTGGTTGGAAACTTTCACAACCTGATTATTTGTTTCATGGAAGAAATGGAGGATTTGATTTGTTTTGATGAATGCTTCATGTAAAAGACGCTTGAGCTGAAAAGCTGGGAAGCACTGGACAACTGTTGCGAAATGAGAAACGGTCTGATCAGCTATCCGGTGACCGAGTGGGCAGTATGATTGCGTTCTACCTGTGAGGTCCCCGGTTCGATCCTCGGTTGGGCAGATGAATTCGCACTGCTGGTGAGACCCAATCAGGTCAAAACAGCTGTCCAGTACTTCCTAACTTTTCAGTTCATGTTTCATTTGCTCTTTACACAGCGAATTATCTCCTTGAAATTGAATCAAATCCTGCATTACTCTCAAGTAACAAGTAGTCATGTGGTGAAAGTTTCCTATCGAGTCATAACTCCGGAGGTTAGTCCTGAGTTGGCTGAGGCTCGATGCCCGTAATGAGCTCGCAAAGGTGGGTTGTGCTATATCGGGCTTCCCAACTTTTCAACTCACGTTTTGTTTGCCCTAAACACGACGATTTCCCCATATAAAAATCCCAAGAAGTTAAATTCGGCTTGAAACAACAATTTCGTTCTCAGTGGACAAGTGTACTTTCGCTTTCACCTTAACGGCTTCGAATTCCATCTATTTATCATGTGTTTGCATTTTTTCTCCTGGTTTTCGTTTTATTTTGGTACATTTGTAATCATGTACAGGAATAATTACACAGGTTGAGGGGAAAATGATAAATGCAATTTTATAACACACTATTGATGGGGTCTAATGAGAGTGAAACATCAGTCTAATGCTTCCAGAATACACAGTTGACTGGATAAACAAAGGAGTATATATATATATGTATATATATATATATATATTTGTGTGTGTGTGTAAAGACGGAGTCGGAAGGAGATTCCAGAATAAATCAATACTGTTGTTTTACCTTAATGCTGGAAAGACAGTATTTTAGTGATTTGTAATTTACTGATGTCGGTCAGAACCTTCCACTAGTGTTTTACTGCGTACCTCTCCGTTGTCCGTTCCAAATGTTGAATAACACCAAACGATGGAATCTTAAAAAGACGTATAAACTGAAACATCTGGAATATTGAACAGAGGTGCCTCTAACTTGGGCAGGTATTTTAGTAACGACAGTGGAAATCCAAAAGTATATATGATCAAAGCAGAACAAACCTGCGATACAGGGCTCATCCACAAGTTAAAGCAAAACTGAATTCTGGAAATGTCCAAGTTGCAACAACTAATGAACAAACTTTTCCTGGAACATCACTATTGCCAAATAATAGCGATCCATGCTAAATCTCGGCGATACACTTGAGTGTGACCGGTTGAGAAGAAGGGTCTTTATATTACAAGGAAAAGCTTAGCTATGACCTAGAATTTGTAATAATTCTACGTGATCAAGTGGTTAAGTCGCTACTTGATATCTTAACCTTGTTGGTTCTGATAAGTATGCCCTGGTTAGAAAACAATGTCTCGATAGTCTTCAATCGCACCGTTTCAAGTTTAAGAGCCGAGGTGAATCAGTCACCGTGCTTGCATCAAGTGAACCCAGCAGCACTTCCTCCCAAAGGGTAAAATTGCATTTGCAATGGCGATGTCACTGACTCGTACGAACAAGTAAGCATACGCTCAAAGATAAAGGTGTAACTCATAGACATTCACTGAGACTGTAAGTTATATGGCTGCAGTGGCTATCCGGGAAACAACTAAATGATCACACATGCTGATCCATGTGCAACATTTTAATTTTTTACATCTGGTAGGTAAACGGACGGTCTTTCACACGGGACCGAATGAAGTTTTTCGCTGGTATGTGAGCATACCACCCTATTGTAGCTTTTGCCCGAAAGAGGTGATCATTTTGGTGTGTGGGGACACATCGTTGTAGGTGCAGTGCAGTACAAATAAGGATGAGCCTTTAGTGACTAAGTGATTGCTGATATTTTTCAGAACTTACCACTAATATTCGCTCATGTTCTTCCCCCTATAGGTTCTAGGAGGAATACAACCAAGGTTTGGGATCATAGAAAAGTTGTATTCTGATACTTCCAAAATGTTGGAAGTCAGTTATCGCTAGCTTAGGCTATTCTTTTAGCCACGGCAGCGAGGAACTAAAAGTAGATCTGATGAAAGCAAAGCAAGCGGGCGATACAAATCTCACCCGGGGGGAATTGTGCCAGTGCAATTCATTCGAACCCATTAAAAGCATGATAATAGCAATCATGAAACTTAACTCTAGAAATGGTGAATCTGCTATTTCTAACGAGAAAAACATCGACGGTTCATTTGATTGATATCGATTGAGAATAAAGGTTTCCCATCTTAGAAGGGTAAGAATACTCCCGATCTTGTCATGTACTAACTCGGTGTGATCAAAGGGTTGAATCGCTGTCGGATAGCTGAAGCGTGCATGGTTATGTAAACATCTCCTGATAGTCCTTAATTACACGGGATAGTTTTGGTAACTGAACGTATGAGGATACTAGGAACAGTGGTGTTTGATATAGTTCACTCTACCAGGAACCTCAAGGAATACAACTTTGCAAGAAGATAAAGCTGCCACTATGAAACTGTAAGTCAAAGAGTCATTACAGTATCATGTATTTACTCATTTTTGCGTGTAATTCATATTTTTGAGCAAAACGGAGTACAATGTGCCCAGAGGGCACCAGAAAGATACTCTGAAAAATAACAGTTTATTCCCACCCCAACTGTTTTGTCTGATCGTTATCAGAAACTCATCTTCACCACTCAAATTTTATAGAAATATCCAATTATTTTGCAAAACATTTAATATTCTAACATTTACATCATTCTCTACTTTCTGCTCCAGTCATTTGGGGCTCGNTGAAAACGATGAATTCGTTCACACTGGAAAATTTACGCAAACGAAATGTTCCTAGTGTGCAACTGAGTCACGTATCACGGGTGGTTGTTTCGAAGTAACAATGGCCCATCTGTTCCTATCTGTTTGGCGTTCAGATTCAAATTCAACTTTTAATTGGATTGTTATTCATGTGCAATGTGTGGTATTCGTAGACAAATTCTATTCACGTCAGATGTCTCGAATCAAAGGTCACTTGATGAAATCCAATCAGTGTCACAATCCGAGTAGTAGTGCTACTGTTACCATTACTACCACTACTACTAATAATAATAATATGATGCACCACAATGTGTTCATTGGTAGAACGCTCAATGGAATAAAGACCTCGCACCGAACTTCCATCAAAATAAAAGTTTACGGAACATTCTGGACCCCTATTTTCCCTTAAAAGCAATGAGATTCCCCCGTTGGTTTGAATGCGCTAAAACTACTGTGTTCATAGTTCACGAACTAAATCGATTAACTGCACAATGTATAATTCTTTCAGAGAAGAATAACAACAACGAACGGAACAGTATCCTCAACAGAACGACGCGACTCAAGGTGTCCCATAAGCCACCCTCTTCCCGTCCCCTGAATCCAATCCCCACATTGGATCACTCCCAGAAGTTCAGTACTTAGTAGTTGTTTCTGCCGTGGCCCGGATTCCTCCACCTCGATTGGGCTATTCCAAGTACCGTCTAAAAGCCGCTCTGGAATGTGTCGTTTGTTTTTCTCAATTCTTCCGGCAAATGGAAAATGCAAAAGGAAGCGGAACAAAATTAATAAAAATAAACAAATTGTGCGACGCAATAAATTTTGATTCCAACAATAGCTACGCGGTCGCGCACAAAGATACAAACAAACACACACCGTATGACAGGTTTATGTCAACTGTACGCGATCGTTCTGAATTCATCCGCCCCGCGGTTGGCTAAAAGATTCCCCACGCACACACCATCCTACTCCGAGGGAGGTACTTTCACCCCCAATTCGCCACCCTCCCCACCAGCTTCCAATTCCGTTCATTCACAGTGCATTTTACTGGTCTGATCGGTTGATCCGATAAAAGTGCATTAAGCAACTCAACTGACAAGTCTGCGGTTAGAGAAAGAGAGCGAGAGAGAGAGAGAGAGAGAGAGTAGCGAAGAGGGAACACATTAGTCGTATACTGCGATATGAGTGAATCGTATGNNGGGGGGGGGGGTTGAGATATCCTTCAAAACGTAATCCGCAATCTTGTGTGCGTGGTGCAATGTCACTGCTTCGTCTTCTTCGAATCGGACAATTCCACTCGCCTCGATTAATCTGTTTTTCTATAGTCAGTGAGATAACTACCATGAAATGAAATAATCTGTTCGTTTGTTTACCCCTCCCGTTCCCCCCTACCCCTACACCCCCGGATCAATTGAGTGCGATGCACAAATCCTTCAATTACTGTGTGTATGTGTGATTGTATAATGCCAACCAGAACTGGGACATTCAAACCGCAAGACGCCGTGTGCAGACTCCATTGTCGTGATCCTAGCACGTCAGTGTGGCGAGCGAGCGAGCAAGCGATCGAGAGAGAGAGAGCGAGAATTCGCAAGCGCAATATGGACCTAGTTCATGTTGTAATCTTCGAAATACTCGCGCACGTTTATCTGCAGATCCATCGTATGACATCACTTTTGCTATCTCCCTTTCTGTGCTCTTCTAAGACAGTAGTAAATTGTCCGGATCATAAAATGTGATCTTCATGTGAGTAATGGAGGATTTTGATTAAATTTCAAATAGGAATTCGTCGTGTATAGGGTAAATGAAGCGTGATCTGAAAAGCTAGGAAGCACTGGACAGCTGTCGACTCGATTGGGTCTCATTAGCAGTGCGAATCCGTCGACCCAACTGGGGATCGAACCCGAGACTTCATGGGCAGAACGCAGGCAAGCATGCTACCCACTACGCCACCGAGCGGGACTGACCAAACCGTTTTTCATTTCCCATTTACACGATATAGCACAACCCATTATTGCGAGCATTTTGCGGGCCACAGATCCTGCTCATCTCAGCACTAGCCTCCAGGATTATAACTCGACTGGAAACATTCACAATCTGACTACTTATTTCATTTACAACGATTCGACGAACGGATCTCTCACCTCCACGATAAAAAAACAATTGATCAATTTGAAATACGGTTGTGCTTTTGTGCTCTGGGGATTTCTCACTGTTATCGGTCAGAGTCCGACGAACGAAAAGGTAAGTGGGAATGTTCTAATTATAGTCAACACAAACTAAAAACGCTGTGGGATTTTTCTTACCAAACTCGAGCGATTTTCCTCTATGGGGCTTCCTGAAATTTCCGGATTTTCGAACTCATTAAAGAAACACTTTTAGGAAAACGCTGCAGTGAGCAAAGCTAGATTACTACTTTTCATTCACGATGAGAATGTTAAGCGAATAAACAACTGTTCTGGTCCACAAATGACTGATTCGTTTGCCATACATATCCGTGGCCACATTGATTAATTGATTGGTTGACTGAATGCCAGATTAACGGTATACCGATATTGTGTGACGTGTGAGCCAGTCTCCGCCTGCCTACCTGCCATCTTACATGTTGCCCGTTTCTGTGTGCTCAATGGCCGGGCAATGGACTGGCTACATTTTTACCGTCCACAATAAACGTGTTGTTTAATTCACTGTGAGCTTATCTACCTATTTAACCTCGAACACAAAAAAATCACCCAGTGCACCACCAGTGCACCCCAGTATTTCAATTCACATTTCGTTTGCTACTTCTAAGACAAAATTCTCTATATTCATATAACTGTTTTTGGTTTGTTGGACAAATATGAAATTGACTTGTACGTTTAGATTATGTTCATATTATGGTTCGGTTTTGACTGTTAATCTATCAAGAAGGTTGTAAAAATGACTTTGGGGATCACTGAAACTCATTGAAATGTGTTGAGAAATTTCTCACAGTTTTGAATTCTTCAAATCATTCTGAGCCCAGGAACTAGTTGTGTATACCGACATGCGTCGTGACCAGACCATGGACCAGGGGACCCCATTTCGAACAGAAAACCATCCCACGTTCGCGTGGTAGAAATTTCGGCCATGCATTGGCTTGAGAACAAATGAACGGACAGAAGCAGAGTATCAAATGTGCCGATTAGGTCACGACAGTCCACGTGCGTAAACAAATTGCTAAGCTCAGTGAACAGGGTGCAAGTAGTTCGATCAATCCGACCTGCCAGAACCGATTCACTTATGATAACATTCAGCCGCAAAAATATAAAAGGTACTGACGATTGTTGTGTGCGAAGAAAGCACCCAAAAAAGAAAAACACTCATTTGTGTCTCACAGAGAACTTTTGTGAAGCAGCCAGTCTATCTGGAAGATGTTATGCTGATAAACTGTAGGGCAAGGAGTTTCCGATTCCAAACCCCCCCTGAGATTTTGGTTTCTTTCATGAATCACTTGTGTAAAAATTAAATGGCGGAAAGTACCTAAACAATATCATTTCATTCGGTGGCTTTATACTGAAAAATTCGTATCGTTACTTGGTGATGAACTAATAATCACAAATCGTGTTGGGATTTGAAATCATACGAAATCCTTACGTAAAAGCCTGTTCAGCATCACGTCACACATCGGAACTCAGGAGATCGTCGAAGGTATCTGCTAAATACATGACTTCGTGGAACTTTCTGCGGAAAATCAGTAATTTTTTCCTTAGTTCGATCTCGTTATGAATGATATCCAATAGCAGCTAGCACGAAAATATACACAGACCGACTGTCCGCGTGTAAAAGTAGTGTTTATCACTCCTGTCGCGATTGCTGGAGAGCAAGTGATTTCAACACGGCTCAGGATGATCACATACCAACTGGATTTTGAAATCTGTTTTTATCACGTGACGCAAAGGACACGTTCAACTTTTGCTTAACAAATAGTGACCAAATCGAAGGTGAACTGATTCCAAAGCCTAGTTGTGTCCATTTACCATCTCCTTCCCCTACTTCAAACAGACAGAGTGAATTTAGTCAAACACTATCATCCAACCAACCAACCAATCAACCGTGATTTACTAATCATGACAAATGAACCGTATAGAGATCGCAAAACATCTGAGAGTTATTAATGGCATCGTACCGTTTCATTCCGGACCACCTGGCTTGTCCACCACCATTCTCCAGCAGATAACCGAGGACGCAATGCGACCACGTGATGGACAGAACAACATTGTTAAAGCTCCTGTCCCCTACTTTTGAATGTTTGAGTGTTCGTTTTTCGTTCGAATGTATGACAATCAAGCCGAAAGGTGGAAACAGTCTAGTCAAGGAAAAGAGAGAAATAAACGGAGAACAAGGGTGAGAGATGGAGCCACAATGTATATAAAAATAAACAACTAATAATTATGGAGTAATAAGCTTGGGTTAGTCCATTCGATTTTCAGAGACACTAGACACTCTTGATGGTTCTCGGTGTAGGTTTCACTCCTTGCGAGATTGTTAATTCCCCACTGTTTGTATGCATTTAAATGCGATGGAAATGTTTGTGATAACCAACAAGGAGCATTGGACAGCTGTTTCGCCCTATTTGGGACTCATCAGTAGTGCGTACTTTTTGTGTCCCCGTCAGGACTCGAACCGCGGTCAGTCGGGTCGGGACTTCAAACCCTTACCCCAGGGCTACACAGTAGACGGTCATCACCTTGTACGAATGCCTCAATCAATTTAAGAGAATTTTAGGGATTTAACGATCGCCCAAAGAGTGAAACTCACACCCAAGACCATCAAGAGTGCTTGGTGTCTCTGAACAATCAAATGGGTCAATCCAAGCCTGTTACTCTAAAATAACTATCATTTTTTATTGTGATTCCATGCGAACTGAGACCCAAGAAATCGCATAGAATTGAAAGAAAAACAGCTAAGATACAGAACCATGCTCTCAAGTGTTGANATATATATATATATATATATATATATATATATATATATATATATAGATACATGTATATGAAAAGGTGCATCCATCTTTCTGGAATATACTTTCTTTTGACCTATCCGATATAATGAAGTAAAGAGAATCATTTTGAAAACAATTGTACTGGAACAATTTTTTACTTCAAACTAAAGGTGATGACATTTTTCTGTGATGTTAGCAGTTTGAACATGCAAGCATGAAGATAGTCAGGAGAAAATGAAATTCTTGAATGGAGCACCTTATTTCTTTACTTTTTCACTTCTACGGCCAATCTCAAGGAATGCGTTAATGGATGAAAAGTACTAAGTGGTTCATCCCTGATATTTGTCAAATTCGCTGAATTTAA
>UZAN01040900.1:3630-18054 GCA_900618425.1 Echinostoma caproni | reverse complement strand
TATGCAACATTGTGCTTCCCTATGCAGTTTCCAAAAAAGGCGTTCATAGTGGTTACCAGAGAAATCATTAGATGATAAAATAGATTTGCCGTGGTGCCTAGGCAAAACATAGGTGATCGTGCGACAATTATTAAGTAATTTTCATGATATTTAAGCATTTCGTTATTTTTGTGGACAAACAATTCACCACTTGAGAAGGGAAACTGATACCCACTTGGGCAAACCCATTCGGATTTAACAACTGTGTGCTGCTGTTCCATTCCATCGTGAGAGCTATTTACCGGTATCCACTTNTATCCACTTTGAATGGCGGTGTGTTTCCCAGCTGCCATCACACTTAGTCCCTAGTCCACTCACGAGGATCCGAATCCCAGCAGAACTAAACCATTCGAATTTAAGCTTTCCTGTTGTACATGGATTTTATAGTTGTGACGATCACCAGTGATCACGATCGCAGCTAAGGGGAGCGGATTCAGTCAGCTCCCCCTGATAGACACATTCACCGGAGAGATCCAGGACGGTCAAAGACCGGAATCCCGCAGACACAATTGCGTGCGTGCGTGCGTGCATACATGTACTGCTGCAATTCACTAGACCGGTCTCTACCAGCCGTCATGCATTCGTGTACAGAACCGTCCGGCTCAGCGAATTTCG
Source organism: Echinostoma caproni (assembly GCA_900618425.1). NCBI lineage: Eukaryota > Metazoa > Platyhelminthes > Trematoda > Plagiorchiida > Echinostomatidae > Echinostoma > Echinostoma caproni. The sequence continues at coordinate 17,400 of UZAN01040900.1, read as the reverse complement.
GGCATCCATTTGCAGATGTAGTAGTTAACAATTTTGCGTCAAACGTCAATATATCGATTTCAAATGGTTGGCTTAGGCTATAGATGCTCGGAAGGCGAGTGATCCCGCAACAAGGGATTTGAAAGACAAGGCACGGACATGAAGACCAGATTTACCGCGGAACTGTATGCACAAAGAAGCGTGTTTGAAGAAAACAATGTCAACCTGTCCGGCATTTTACGAAGGTATGAAGCTGCTTCACATATAACAGTTCAATGTTTGGACTAGTAAAAGCGTGACGTTGAATATGCGAACGGTTACGTACATCGGCCCGCAGCAGATGGTTACACGGTACTGTCACGAGCTATATTCGCTAATCTGTATGCTCAGTTGAATACCGAAAAGAGGTGAATTTTTTCGCTCTATTCATTTCATCCTGAGAACGGAATATATATATATATATATATATATATCACGTCTGAAGTCAGACTGCGAGCCAAACAAATCATAGTACAAAAGATAATCTTTATAAAATACAAACGTTTCATGATTTGCATGTGGGTTGCATACTGCTTGGTTGCCCAGGCCAAGGCCGATGGATTTTCCTGGAGAATTCACAACCGGAGCCTTCGGCTAGCCAAAGTTTGGCCCACAAGGCAGTGGAGTGGTGTGAAAACCGAAATCCATTCGTGGCCGGTATCCATTTAATCGGATCATACGCCCTTCGGACGGGGTCTAACGTCCAGGGTACACAATACACCTCGATGCCCAATTAAGTCTGTGACCGTTGTCACAACCGGAAAGGTACGGTGTGGTTTGTACGCCTCTTTTTGGTTGGTTTGGAATCAGGGTTTTTGGTCAACTCCCCTAGGTGAACTACCAGCAGAGTAGACAAGAACACGCTTAATTCATATACCAGGTGTCTTAGTTATTGATCCTGACTGCCGTATACGGATAAGGGAGTCCCAACCAAAGTCAAAACAGCTATCCAATGATCTTTTCCGTCCACTACACAAATTACCAGTAAAGCACAATGAACTGGTGACTTCTCAAAGAATGGTTTTTATGACAAAGTAAAATATAGCAATGTTTTAAGATTGAATTCACAACGCATCATCAACTATTGTTCTTAGAGCCGTAAAAGGGGACTGAAAACAATAGTAAACACATAAAGGGACCACACCGATCAAAAGTAGTACATTATTTGACTTGGAGAACAGCTTAGAGAAGAGTATTTCCGGATAGAGGGATGGCTGATTGTGACTTTGCTAAATATCGTCTGTTGATTTTGTCTCTTATTTCTGTTGTTATTATCGGCTAAGATGCGGTTAGTTCATGTTTGAGTTTGCCTCAAACGACTAAATTGTGTTAGGGTTGGCAACAGGAATCTGACGTACGCAGTCACAGTAAATAACAGACGACTAAAAAATCGATTTTATCGAGTTCAGTGTTCGTTTTTTGCAGTCCACAAGAGGATGCACTTTCTACACCATACCGAATGTTACATAAATATTACTGTTTATTTGATATCGACTGTTATCCAATGGGATTTACAACATAAATCATGTCTCATTTGTTTATCTGTGTTTACTGTAAAGGTCCTTGAAGCAGATCATGCTCAGAGTAGCTGGAAATTTTTACTGAAGTAGCAATGTGTACCACGGGACTGAACATTTCATTCATAACTAGTAGCGATGTCTGACAAAGGTGTCGCCATGCATGTTTCATTTCGTAATAGCCAGAATACTGAAGGATCACCGAAGTACCAGCCAAGACGTCAATATTGAATGGTTTGCTATTCCGATTGCACTAATTAACTTGCCTACCTGCTCATACGTGTGGAACCGGCGCCAAGTGCCCTTGGTCGCATAACCAGTCCCAACATGCAATCTGTAACAAGACAGTGCATCGAATGTTTTGAGACTTTACTTTCAGGAAGCCCTTTAAGGTTGAGCGCTTCTCTTGCCTCAGTAGTTATGTAACGAATAACGTCAGCAAAGTGACCACACGCATACACTAGACTAGACTGACTCACGATGGAGCGAAAAGACACTGATTTTACGTGTAATTGCATCAGAAAATAACTGTCTATACTAGGCCATGGTATATTTCGGTATATTTATGGCATTACTATGTTGTGTGTGTTTGTGTGTGATAATCCAGATAACGCAAGTCAGACAGCTAAACGACATAGTTTCTGGCCAACCAATAAAAAGGCCAGTCGTCTGGACCACTCAGATTCATTGTGATTCAACCAGGATTACTGTGGTTGGAGGAGCATGAACATTGGCTTGTTGATACCTTTTCAGCCAATTAGCTTCTCTTGTGCATATTAATTAATTCGGTTGATATCTTCCAGTAAGCTAACGGCTTATTTTCTGCCCTTCTTCCCGGGGTTTCGATATCGAGAGATTCAGGTGACTGACTTCCGCTTTGATTTCAAATCTCGATCTATAATTTTTTTGAGTACTGCAGTTTCCTTTTGTTCATTTTGCTGTAGTTTGACTCCGGTGAAATGAGGGACCCGATTGGTAACAACCAGGGATTCGCGAGTGCCGCGGGGAACTAATTTTTGTCACAATTAGGTAATTCGTTGGTTGGGAAAGCTTCAGTCTAAACCAAATCATTAATACTTTTACAGCATCCGAATCCCGATTTTCACCCTAAGGTTGAGGGGGTAATATAGACGACAACATTCACAGCACAGACGGGGGGCGGGGGGGGGGNCGATCGGCTGAAAACGAGTCAAGGGTGTGAACGCGTTGTGCTACTGACAGGTTTGTTGTTAATGTTTCTTAGAGCTTTTTGGTAACAGTATCTTGACAATGGCAAGAAATCAACAGTGCCACAGACTTCACTCGGTCACTCATATACAATGGAAGCGTATAGGCTTAATTGCAGCTTTCCGTAAAACACACAAGCGTTGTATATCCATCGGCTCGTTCAGGGTTTAAAACCAGTTCCCCTAACATAACCTGTTTGTACAAGTTAACAGAGCGTTCATTTTTCTCCGTTTGAAGCTATCAAGTCAAATACTGGATCGTTTGCCTTAAACAGCACATCTGAACAAACTCTGATTGTTGATTGTTGTCAACTTTGGTTGGCATATCCACCACAGAAAATTCACGTCAGCGTTCCTGGGTTCAGATCCAGAATGGGCCGAAAGGTGCGCTTTACTAGCGTGCTGCAGTGAAAACGAAACTTCAGTCAAGTTCTTCCCAAGCGTATCATCGGTCTAGCAAATTGTGAATGATGTACGATTGTATAGTCAGAAGATTGATAAACGTGTAATAACAATGGTATTCAAGACGTACTACCTACAGCTTATTATGTGTCAAATCCCTTGAGACTCAGTTGGTCTAACTTCTGTGGAAGGTGTACACAGTTTGAGTTTCATTTGGATTAGCAATTTTCATTTTTTGGATCCTCTTTGTTTGAAATATTCAGTATATTTGAAATAAAGTACTAATAGTGTTGTGAGATGCTACTCATACTTGTGAGTAGTTTGCAAGCATCAAGAAGAGACTATTGGATTCACACGGGATTCACGAGTGTATCGAAGAATTCACTTTTGTAACTACGGAAAATACGCACTCATTTTTGGACCGTTTCAGTACTTTTCCTTTGTGCTTGTGGGAATTCTGAAGACTTGTTTCAAACGAGACATTTTGTGGTGTGTGTGCCAATTTACCAATACCCTGACCGTTGTTGGCAATAACTTTCTTCGTCCGGGCACCCTCGTGTGGATTTTTAAAACAGTAGAGGAAAATTGACCAAAGTTTGTATAATGGTCACTTGGGTTCATTTGCGGTGCCTCTTTCTCTTTCTCTCTCGCACTCACACACAGGTTTCGGAGTCTGGGACATAAGCTTCATTTCAGTGCTTTATCTACTGGCCAATTACCGCACATTATATAACTCAGAGAAATAGAACAGGGAGACAGTCAAATCAGGGTTTTAGTATGTAAAAAATGGACTTTCAAGGGTTGTAAGGGAGGTAGATGTATTAACACTGACCGCATGATTGGTGATAATCCCTTGCGGAGTGTGAATAGGTGGGGCACTTCAGACACACGGCCATGGTAGGGAAAGGGTTTTAACGAACTGTTTATGTGCATCAAATGGGGTTTTGTTTATTCTCAATGCTATCGCATTTGTTGTAGATGAAAATCGGAATTTAACACCTTTCGATCTTGGACGGAACGATTCCCACACATCCGTGGTGTGAATGGTCTCGGATAGCTGTATGTATGTATGCAACAGCACTCGCACCTGCCCTTATCGGTCCCCGACTGAGCCAAATCGGGTGATGTTCTCTCATTGGATCGGTCAGGTATCTTGTGGTGCGATCCACGTAAGTTGCGCCACAGGAGCAGGTAAACTGGTAGACACAAAAGAGGTCATCTTCGTCGATAGCCTGTAATGGGAAAACTGATTTGAAAGAGTAGAATATTTGCAATTCGTTTGAGAAATAATCATTTTCTACTACATTTCTCAATCGTTTGCTCATTGTCCTCGCAAGAGTGTCACTTTTGAAAGGCAATGAAATGTAGACCATTTTCTTCCTCACAGTTGGGTCCCTTGACTTTGCAACGCGAGCTTTTATACAGCGATCGATAAGTTCCTCTGGGTATTCATTTTTAGGAAAGTTGACTTAACTATTGCCAATGCCTCATTCACTGTGTAGTGGAACAAAGTCTTCTTACGTGATTGGCGATGCATGTATTCTATCTTGTACGCTTCGTCGCGGCATGATAAGTAAATATCAAGAAACGGGATTCCTTGAGCAGATTTTATCTCAAGCGTGAAAGTTGTATTATGATAAGCCCGATTAAAACTGTTAAAAAACGTTGAGGGATTTTGTCAATAACATAAATAGTATCATCAACATAACGCCTGTATAGGATATACAGTTCGATACAGGTGGACACTGTCTCATTCTCCAGCTTTTTCATAAATATATCTAACAATAGGGAGCCTAATGTTGAGTCCATAGAAATTCCATATTCTTGACGATACAGGCAACCGTTGAATTGAAATTTAACATCGAAAGTACTTTGCAGAAGCAGATTCCATAGGCGATCCACTGGAATTCCAATATTCATATGTTTTATTCCAATGTATTCACACACAAAATCAATTGTTTCTTCTGGGGAACATTGGTAAATAGCGAGGTTACATCCAGCGAAAATATAAACCTGGTTTATGATGAGTTATATGATGTGCCGTAATTGGGCAGTATATAAAGCATTGAAAGCAAGCTTGTTCGCCACATCTTTATTTTTCTACTGAATTATCCACTCATTTGAAAAAAGCTCAACTTTGTATATTATTATGACGATGTCAGAGATCCTCAAAACTCAAAACAGAGCGCTCAGAAATGTCATCGAACTCTGCGCATTATCACTTTTAACTAGATTTAATCTACTATATAAGTCCTGTGATTCTGTGGAGACGTCGTAGTACACAACTCTGCTACCTTTTTGAAGCACCTTCAAACTTTCGGCCACTGGATTTAACCTGCGTTGGCAAATCGGTTGGTAGCCGAGTGAGAAGAATCTACGGAAAACTCAAGGAACTTCCTAGAGAATATCGAGCTGGATCACAAAGGCTTCGACTCAGTAATTTTCGGTGGAAACCTGCGTTCACTGTTTGGTAATAAGATGGAAGTCTCACAAGCATACGAGAATATTCACCAGTCGGTGTGGTAAGACCTCAGGAAAGCCAGCTCCAAGATCAAAAGTGATGTCAAAGTGGTGAAAATCGACATTTTCTCATCTACTGTCCAACTCAAGGCTTCTCTCGATCTCGGTTTCATTGGTGACCCGAACTTATCTAACCTGCCTTATCGTTCCCTATGGGCGCTCCTGATCACGTGACAGTAAATCTATCCCCCATGGTGCACAGTAAACATGTTTACTAATTCTTCACTGGGAATCGTGTTTGTTGACCTTGTCGACGTCAATGACAGTCAAACAGATTTATATCTGACAGTTTTGTAAACAACGGTGTTCACTGTTGTTTTGACGCTCAGGTAGTATGACTTGATGTTAAGTAGTTCTCCGAGCTTGGAAATTGTATTGCAAATGTTTCATAACCAATCCAGGAGACATTCTCAATGCAGTAATTAGGTTAGTTATTACATTGAAATAGCCCCATTGTTCATTGAAAGGACCAATGAAGCGAAGAATTCTTCTGGATTACTCACTCTCAATCTTCTGCAGTAATATACGATCACAAGGTCTTCAGTCTTCAGGATTGAGGTCAGAGGGCAGGGTGCCGATGTAAGCCCCATCACCACTGGGTCGAAGGTCCGATCACAAGTGTTCGTTCCTCCATAGCCCCTTCAGACGCCGTTTGAAAGCAGCGGCTGTCTTCTCTTTCACCACAATTACTGGAAGGGAATTCCAGAGTGTTGTTGACCTACGCGAGAGTCGGTAGACTAACGGAAGACCAACTGACTGAAGTTTCCTCAACGTGAGAGAGTGCCCCCGCGTGCGGTGCTTTGTCCCTAAAGGTAACAAAAGAAGTCATGATTCATGGTGGGAGGAGGGTGGAGTTACAGAGTTGTTATCACTTGGTTAAGCTGATTACGTAACACGATCATTCAGTCATCGTTGCACAGTTCTGTGCAAACAAAAGCAGGTTGTTCACATTTTGGGTTTTCCATGGCCCGACAACATGACATAATTGATCGTTGTTGAGAAAACTCAACGATAAGCGATTGATCATGTTACGTAATCAAACTAATTAAGTGATATCTGTGTAACCTCTCCCTCCTCCCTTCTCAGTTTATTTTCATCTATTTGTAAATAATGCCCCTCTCATTCAGTCAGTCTTTTGTGATATGCTGAATGAACGTTCGAAGGTTTGCTGTGATACGTACTGCCCACGGGCAAATCGTTTCTTCTTAACTTAAGCAATTTCATCGGGAAAAACATGCTTCTAAAGCCCGAAATTTTTCGTTAAAGAAAGATTTTTCAAAAGCTGTCAAGGCCAAGCGAGCTACGGAGACCAAACACTGCGTATGTCAGGCCAATAGGATATCTCGATATACACGAAAAATGCGGAATTTGCAAAAACTACGAATCACTGTAAACGAGCTTGTTCGCCACTCAATGTTCTATTTGAAATACTGTTTCAGTTTTGCGGTTTTCAATCGAAAGAGAATCTGCCAGCTGTCAATTTCAATAACGATTTCAGTGTTGTTGTAACCGACACGTCTGTTCCATAGACAAAGTGCCACAAATCTAATCACGGACCAATTGAATGTTTTTCAAACTTTCATCACTCTGCAGTCAAATAAAGTATGCGGTCCTGATGGACTACCGACAGTTGTGACCTAAGAATAGGTAGCCTGTGCTGTACTCTGCAGTATATACTGGACTGCTGGACAGTGGCTTCTATCACACTAGTATCCCAAAACGGAACGTCTTAATTTCACTCGGCTGCATGCACTTAATTTGGTTTGAAACTTCTGGAAAAGAGTTTATTATAGAATCTGTCCTCTCATTTAAGCGCACCTGATCCCACTCAATTTCTTCAGTGTAGCTCCCGATCCACTCTCGATGCACTGGCGTCTCTGTTTTATTATATTTCTTCCCTTTTGGTAGTTAATACAAAGTTGTTTGACTGTGTTTTTTAACTAAATTTATGCTCCCCCTAAGAAGGGTATTCGGCGGCAAGTAACCGATCTATTAAGTAACTATTTCATCGAACGCCTCCGGTTTAATACATATAAGGGTTACGACTCTTCGCCTCTACTTTTCACTGAAGAAATTCTTCGAGTTACTCCCTCACCTCCCTTCCTGTTTTCCACCTGTATTTCTTCCATGCCTGCTTTTATGATTCTTTGCACATATAAATAATAATAATAATATATACGGATGATGCGAATAGCACGGGGTTTCCAAACTCCTTCATGTACCCCTAACTCATGAATAACGTATCACTACTACTCACCGAGTTGTCCGCAAGTGTAAAGATGTATTATTGTCTTTGCTGAAAGATGTCAAGTACGTTAATGTCGGAAACTCGGATTAGCTAGTCATTATAAACGGCGAACAAGTTTCCAAGTCATCATCATCATCTTCTATGGTTTCCTCACGATACCGAGAAATTTTTCTGAATGTAGCCATATCTTCAGATTAGTGCATTTCCCCCTTAGTGTTACTCATCAGCAATCAAAAAAAATTACTTCCTTTCATTGAATACACAATCATACTATTTTCAGGAAGGGGGAAGCTGCCCATCACAGGGCTGCCATGGGGAAAGTCAGACGGTGGTGGTGGGGTTCGAACACCCGTTCCCCGAGGAGATAATTAGGTGATGTTACCACCAGGCCACAATGCTCTGTTCAGGTTGTTTGTATTTTGGCCCAGTGCCAAATAAGCCAACTTCCTTCACATGAATCAGCTGACTATATAGTTCGCATTTACTCCAATTCAACCTGGTAACCGCAAATAAGACAATAACAACTACGATGACAACTCATAGCGGTAAATTTATCTCAATGTGCTTGAATTCCGTATTAGCTATCGCGTAAAGAAGTTTATACAAATATGGATATACAATTACACAAACACAAACAAACTAGAATCTCGTGCGCGGTAGCAGGGCTCACATGATTTTTGATCAGACGTAGAATTGTGACAGTTACGCAGTTTAGTGATTACAGATACTACTCACTATAGGACACACAAACATAGAAACGTGCACGTGCAAATTCCAACATAGTATCGCACAGCTTGGACTATAAGTTACGATATATAGATGTATTTGGACGAGATGAATAGAATGGGTGTGGCCGGATAGTATTAAGGATGGGCGGTTAAAGTGTGTGTGTGTGTGGAATGACGAATGCGTTGCATCAGGTCACCTGCACAAAGCCCGAACAGATACATACGCTATCCCAAAAATCTATTTCGCTTTCCCGCCGTCTCTCTCTCCCGCGCGCGCGCGCACTCGTACATGCTCTGTCCATCTCTATCGCTTGCAGGCTGACTAGCAAATAAATCTATGCATATACTGTTTCTCATTCATGGTCAATAATTTTATCCTTTTTCCCCAAGTTTTATCAGACAAACACAGCTCTAATCGCATTTCTATCTTTCCCACAGTGCTATCTCTCTCACACACCAGGGTGCACGGCAGTCAGCCGACTAGCCAGAACACGAGCAAACCATCCATACAGAATATATCCACACTTCTTGCCATCTATCTACCTATCGCTTTATATATTTCATTCACATCCTGATTACTCTCTCTCTCGCTGCCAGACAGACGTAGCACCATTGGAATAGAAATCATGGTCGACTGGATTGTCACAACTGGTCATCCGTTGCTAATCTCAGTCTCAGTATTCTCTTCGTTCAGACGACGCCCATCCACATCCGATGTGGCTGACTGTCGTCATGATCCTACTCAAGCAGACTGAGGAACAATCAGCCGACTGTGGAAATGAAATCCAACGGAATGGGAGTGATGAACATCCCGCTATACTGTTGTGTGATTTCTTACCTAAACTTTGGTGTGTATATATATATACCAAGTTATCAAAAAGATATTCAGACTGGTTTTTACCGAGAGAACGTAACTGATTTACGGGCGTTTAATTTTGATTGCTTATTCAGGTGATAATTTCCGTAAAAATGAAAGGTAAAGGTAAGGTAAAAGTAAGATCGTATCTTTTTAGAGTAGCAAGCTTGGATTAGCTCATTTAATCGTTAAGAGGCATCAGGCTCTATTGATGGTCTTGGGTGCGGGTTTCACTCCTTGGGACATAGTTAATTCCTCGCAAGTTCATGCATTTGCATACGATGGAAATGTTTGTGATAACCAACAAAGAGCACTGGACAACGATCTCGTTCTGCTTGGGACTCATTTAGCCCAGGGGTAAGGTTTTGAAGTCCCAACCCGAAAGTTCACGGTTCAAGTCCCGACAAGGACAGGTATAGCACGCACTCCTGACGAGTCCCAAACAGGTCGAAACAGCTGTTCAGTGCTCCTTGTCGGTTATCACAAACATTTCTAAGATCGTCTCTGTTCAAACTGTCTTCCAGGCCTCAAACAAAATGAAGCTTTGGTGCAAATTATGATGAATTTCCCAAAGTGAATAGCGAAGTTTCAATGCTAAGCAAACCTTCTCGATCAATGAATGATGATTGAGAAGGTTGTGAGTATACGTGTATGCTTAGCGATTCCGGGGGTTGGATAGATTATTTTCGTCTTCTTCTTGTTTATCTCCTATTAATGCTACTACCACTAATACTAGTAGTATTAAATAATTTACTTTCACTGACAGTCAATCTCCTGCCCAGTCGTATACATCGAGAGTCACATTCTTGCTCATTTTCTGACTTCCAGAAAACTGGACTAATCATGTATGAACGCAAAATCCTCGGTATGCTGTTCTTACTGGCAATTATCTTCACATTACTGGTTACTGAAGCACAAAGCTTAGCTATTGAACAGCCAACATGCCATGTCACATTCAGACTATAACTCCTCTCGGATTGTCGCACAAAAATGGCACTATTCACCAACCGAATTAATTTGTGAAGAATGCTAGCAGCTATAAACCTTTCGGCATGGTATGATTTAACATGACAATGCGCAAGCACTTACCAATCAGATAGAAGAAAGATGTGTTGGGTATGTTGAGTCAACCCGGGAGCACTCAAGTTCCCGTGGTGTTTGCCTCACGTTTTAAAGGGGACTGTTGAAACGTTTTTATCCGATGGAACGGCCTCCAGCGATTTTGTCAACAATGATGCATCTCAGGAAAGATGCCACCCTGAAACCAACAAAAACTGCAGCAGCACTTTTGACATCATCTACCGCTGTGAGGGAAAAAATCTAGTGAGTTGCCCATATTGGAGAGAATTGGCTACAATAAGGCCCTCGAGCTGGCACACAAAATGCTTCAGCATGACTTCATGGCTTCGAAGGTTTGGTTTCTCTCTTGGTCAGACAGATGTGCTACCCAATATTGCAGAGTATGAAAGGAACAGTGCCTTACGGATGGTACTATTTCGATGCCTACGATGAACGGAATATCTGGGGCCGTGCCATGGATAGGGTTCGTTTCTCCGCAAATGAAACTATGGTGTATTATGGCCAGCTGCCGGAGAGAACACTACCTCTGAAAGGACCAACAGTTTCTGGAGCAAAGAAAGTTGGAGAAGCGGTAACGCTACAGATTGCAGGTCTGCAGAACTGCTATCGCCGCTAGTTATTGCAAAATCTGCTGTTTCTCCATGGTGTATGGGTGAAGGCGGTGGTGGCCAAGTGGTTAAGTCACCAACTAGTGACCTGGGTGTCCTGGGTTCAAACCGCTCCACCACCGCCCGTCTTCCCTGGTTCTGTTTTTTCCCCAGGTAGCCCTTGTATGGCCGCAGCTCCCTTTCTGAAAGTTGTCTGTACGTTTGCTTATTCAAAAAATAGAATAAGGAAGCAAAAAGACATTTGTTTTTATACAATCACGACTCTTCTGAAACAATTGTTTGGCTCCTGCGTTGTTCCTCGATTGGCTAGCCGACGTCAATCGCAGAATGGTTTCTAGCGATTTTCTGCTTTGTGGATAATACACCTGCCACAGCAAAGCTGGGATACTCTAGAATATAAAATTTGCATGACTGTCACACAACTATTAAGCTTTGGTACAATCAATGAATCAGGATATTCTTTGATTCCTTGAATAGTTGCTCCGGAAATATCTACCGGAATACATGTTGTCTTGGTTAGAATACAACTTATCACCTATGAGAGCCGAAGTGGACAATCTAGTAACAACTCCTCAAATCCAAAAGCTTAGATATCTGTTCGTTCGGATTTACGAATTCACTGACTTCGGTATGCGTGGGCACACGTGGGCACATGATAACCGCGGGTGATCCTGCTCGGATAAGATGTCAGATCTTTAATCGATTGATGAGTTCCATCAAGCGACGGCTGTACTCCCAAGTGAATGGAGGATTAATAATTTAGTTCCGGTGCGCAAAGCCGACAAGGCGCGCTTTCCTTTTACACAGCACTGAAACTTACCTCATCATTAAAACCGCTACATAGCTGTGTAGCATCATTAGCAGTGCGGTGCACATCGATCGACCGTGAGCCGGTATGGTCCGGGGTGTCTGCATGGCAAAGAATATCCACGATTCACCACAACATGATCAATAAGTGTCAACAAGTTTTGGCTATATGTACTGACGTTGAAACACTGTTAATGACCGGGGAAAACAACGAAAACTGTTTTTTCCACCTGTTTTTTCCCGTTATTTTTTGCATGAAATAGTTTTGCCCTGGATTGGGAAACCGAATAACTGTTTCATCGCAATGGGACAAGATAGTATATTCTATTGAAATTTGCCAGTGGGGTTGGAACAACTTCAAACGGGAAAAGTTCAAACTGTTTGATGGTTAACCTGATTCCGCCAATTAAGGTAACGATTGCTTTTTCGGTACATGAGGACTATGTGAAGTTGTATATTCGAGTTCAGTCTTAACTAGACACTAATTGTTTAAAGGTTCTAAATAGGATAATCATACGCTGCATAACCAAACAAATTAGATCAGTTCCGCAAAGTTTTTCATTGAGAATCTCAATAAAAACATCGAAGTCAGTAAGCAACCGTGCCAAGTACGATATTACAGAAGACGTGTTTGTTATGGTGCGTGCTGCAATTCGCTATTACTTGGATCCAGTGCTAAATGTAGAGTACAGAGGGTGAGACGGGCCTAGTAGTATTTTAGTAGAAATTTTCTGGTAAGTGTTGAAGTGATGTGCTAATAACCTGCACAACATGTTCGAGAGATATACCACTGTATCGACACACGAATCTGATGGATGTACGTAAGAGTTTTCAGTATTTGATTAAAAGAACCGTAAAAAGAGCATTTTCCATTGTCTAAATAATATATCACAGTTCCTGGAGTTTACTCGCTTTTTTCAATTCATCCAGGAGTGCAGCAAAGCAGGAGATAAAATGAAATTCCTATTTGACAAATGAACAATCAAGATTTCCTAATCGATGTCTGTCATAGAAACATGAATAACTAATGATCTTATGTTAGAGTTTGAACATGCAAACAAAGATCCAAGAGATTAATGGATTACTTTACTCCAGCCTGGCTACAAGGATGATTCCATCGGAGATAATTGATAAAATTTTCCATTTCACCGTTGCAATATGTAGTGCAATTACCAGTATCTTTTTAGCGTCTTGCTCACTACACTACTGTCCCCACAAATACCGTTTGAATGGTAGCAACAGTGGTTGTCAATTGGGTGTACTCGATGAAGCCCACACTTATTCCGTTCACTTTTACCAAAATGTAGCACTATGATTTTTACAATTTTCTTAAATTTTATCCAATGGAGTTTGGATTACGGTAACTCTAATCAGTGCAAAATAGCCAACCTGTTGTTTGGAAATGTTCTCTTGAGGAGGATATCGCAGAGTGTATGTCCCCCTGGTAAAGGTATCCAACAGTTTACGCAGATGGTTTGAGGGGATGTGAGCAAACAATAGCAGAAACTCGTGGAATCACACGGTAACCTTGTATTCAATTTAGTTTACCGATTTTTGCTTATTTAATTTCCGATTATTATAATCGTTGGGCCGTTTATACGGAACGAATGGCTTCTCTATTGTGTCTATCAGTTCCACTCATCGCTGTAATTTCTAAATTCGAAATACCAATTGAATCAGCTGATTCTGTAGTGTACAAATATGACTCTCTGACGTTACAATATAAACGATTGGAAAGTTTTCCTCTTTTGCTTGTCTCC
>UZAN01040899.1:0-51525 GCA_900618425.1 Echinostoma caproni | reverse complement strand
CCGTAGATTCGGGAACAGTGTTTTTATCAAATGTGCCAACACTACCAATAGTTGTCTAAAGCAGAATAAAAGTTGACCATTGACACTTGCTACAAGTAATGATCCTGATGATAATTTGAAATAATAAATTAAGCAAAAATAAGATACCGCTTCACTCCTTAGGTAATGTTAAACAAGACGCTTTAAGTTTTTACTAGGAACTATCTTGATTCGTATTCTTCCTAATTCAACAGGGTCAATTACCGGCTACCTACTGAAGGTAAATTTTAGCTGCTTTCCATTTTAGTTACTATGTGGATTCAAAGCTTCTTTTCGTGAACATTAACATACTGTGGAGTGCACTGGGAGGAAGGGGTGTGTGTGTGTTCTATGTTCGCCATGTGACTGAGTTCGAAAAATTCTGGATCCTTCAGGTAGAATGGCTCCAACTGCTGTTGATTCACTATCGGAATTTCTCAAGGTTTTGTTTGATCTTACCTATAGCATGTTTTTCCGCAGGGACAACTCCGAAGAGTACATGTCAGTAACTGGTAATTTATCTGTGATCTTAAGGCAAGATGAAGACCGGGAGTAAAGCATAATTTGTACCAGCGCCACAATAAATTATCACATATGTATGAATCTTGTGATGTACAAGCCAACTGTGTTGGTGCATGACTGTGACATTCCTGGGCAGTAGTTCTTGCAGATTAACCACATCACGCAAACTCTGATTACCCTAACAAATGTCGGGGTTATGAAGTTGGATCCACCCGAAGTCTTTAACTTTGTTTATCCGTTCGCACAACACTGCCTACCCTACATTAAAATGTGATAAATATATTGCTTGGAACTTTCGATCATATATGGCCATGACGCGATAATCGTAGTTGGCGAGGTGCAGCCGGACAAACTGTGTGCAAGAGCAAGCTGCTTCCTGGGTAAATTGAAAACCCGCCTACTTGCAATGAAATCTCAATCTGCAANGCAGTTCGCTTATAGTACACATCGAGTACACCATCATCTACATAGTTATTTAAATTTCCCAGTAACAATTATCATTTTTGCTTATCTTGTCCATTAACAGTATGCCCTTGTGCCTGAATAATCTTATTGTGTAAAGATTGTTCCACTTATCCTGGTCCGATTCACACACTTTTGCTGTTGAGAGAGAGGACTATCAAAAATGTGCGAGCTACATTTAAAATAGTGTAATCGGACGCCAGATGAATCCAGTGATCATCTGAGAACTTTTGCTATGCCGTCTCCAGGTTTCATAACTTCTTATGACTTTCGTTTCTCGGATTCAAAATGCAGAGAGATACGGACGAAGATTTTTTATCTAGGGGGTTTAGTATATCACTATATATATCATCATTTTGAAGTGATACCCAAAAGGCTAATTGGTGAAACCTCATCCATATTGCATACCCTTACGCGAAACTCCTGAGGGAAGTTAGTGTACAAGGGAATTTTATGTGATATTTTTCAATGTGGCTCACTTGACGTGTATTTGAGTCCCGCCACCACTATCGCTACCACTATCACCACCACTACCACCACCAACAACAACAACCCACTCCATCCTCCTTGCACCTGAATGTCCCCAAGTAGCGTTTCCTTTTTCCTAGCACCCTATATAAAACTTAAGTGAAAATAGGAATGGAATGGATTTCGTGTTGGAGTTTACTCAAACGACTTTTGAAGGCATCAAAAAAGCAATTGAATTTACATTTGCTCGCAGCGTATGGTCTACTTCCTTGGTGGGATATTGGAATAAGTACCCATTACCATAGAAGAACGATTGGAAGTATTATAATAAAAGAAACAATTTTCAATTGAAGTTTTCCCAACATTCTCTCAGTTGCGAACACGCCGGATTGGAACTAAAGCAGAACCGATCAATGGTTTACAGTGGAAGCACACTCAGGACACTCAATAGAGGATTTAACAAGACAGATTCGTTTCACATACACCTGTTTAATGGACTCCACCCGATGTTTCTTTTAAGCTCCAACCGATTGTGATCCATCAACTGATGAAAGCTTACTGGATTCGACTTTTGATTCATATTTCGAATAGAGATAACAACGACTGAAAGCAAAAATAATTGTTAAGTGAACTTCTTACTGGGTCAAAAATCGTCCGTGTTTGTGTGTGTAAAACAGTATTGCTCTTCCGGAAATCTCACTACGAACTGCAGTCAATTATTGTAAATGAACGGATTTACAACGTAAATAGTGACAAAAAGCTTCTAAAACCCGTGCATTTTCCGTTCCAGATGCCAGAAATATAATTTCAAATGAATCGCCTGTGTTCCCACTTGCGTTGAACACAAAGGCATCGTACACACGTACTCAGCTTGGGATGCAAAAGGTTAAGACTATTAGATAAATCAATCATAGCATGGATTAGTCCTACAAACACCGGGAAATACTACAGTTGAAATGGCGCAAAAACACTGAAAGGATTAATTTGTTATTTAAGAAGAGCTGCGGTTGGGAATCATTGCATGGAGTATGTAAACCAAGAGCGGTTTACAGGTAAACTGGAGCAATGATATGTTTTGTCCGAGTTTGGGGGGGGGGAGATGAGGTAATGCTCCGGGAAAACACATCCATCCATCCATCCATCCATCCATCCATCCATTCATCCATCCATCCATCCATCCATCCATCCATCCATTCATGCATTCATTCATCTTCCGAAATTAGTTACAGGTAAATAATTGGAAAGGGTTACACGATACGGTAAGTACTTTTGCCTTTAAAAAATTAAAAGCTGACATTTCGTCATTTATCAGGTGTGGGATTTATATCACATCGTTGAATCGGATGAAAGGTACACAAGAACACGTATATTGTGCGTGACCACTGAAATCAGCTAACCACGAGCTCCTCGATGATTGGACATACCACGAATGTTTTCTTGCTCTCTCTGTGAAACTACTGGAATAGCGATTGACCTTGATGGAGTTGTTTTTTATATCATAAACATGACGGAAAAACTAAAAAAGGGAAGCATTGAAGTTTCATAAAGGAATTAAATAATTAAGGGAACAATAATTTCGGAATACGTACCCTCCCCACATCCCATTTATCTATTTCTCACCATTTGGTATGGCAAAATCCGGGAAGGTCCTAAAAAATTGGTTTAAAAACATTTCCATTTGGCATGATATTTATTCATAATAGTGTTGATGGAGCCGAATCCGAAATTCCAGGTGGCATTAGTTGCTGATTTCGGGTATTTTCGCAAAATATCGCACCGTCACCTGATTCAGAACAAACCACGCAGTGTAGGCGAACGCATATTTTCGACGATTCACTTTAGAACGCAAAACGGCACATCTATTTACTGTGAAACTTTTGATCACGGTTTATGTCGCCTTCACCCCTAGTTCTAAGTTAAATAAACCTGATTGGAATGGGTTCAAAATGCGTCACTGAAAGCGTATGTTTATTCACACGACGAGTATTTGTATTTCCTTGAAAAATATCCCTTTCTCCTTTTACCATTCACTACACAGTGCTTTCCTTTTATTCCCTAATATAGTTTGTATTTTAACTGCAGTGAAATTTGTCGGGAACAACTGGTTTTAATACTTCACGCTCATTTTTGAATCGAAATAAAATGAACCTAAACACAGCCGGGCTTGATCAAAGTTTGAATGAATACAACTGTCGGCTTTCCGGTAAAACAGTAGGATCTGTGCATAGCAACCAATCACAGACTCAAAATATGCATGTTGGCAACGCTTTCCACATGGAAAGTTGTAGAGTTGCACTGTGTAGAACTACTGAGTGAGTTCAATATTGAACTTGGCGTCGAAAGTGTTGATACAAATGCTAAGGTTTGCACTCCTAACTCGGCCGGAACTAATGAAAATGTTCCGTCAGGTGCGTGGGAAAAGTGTTCCCTTATTACAGAGCGGAATAGTCAATTTCGGACGATCTCTCACGATATTGCCACCGCCCCCCCCTCCCCCGGAAACCTTTCATCATGAAAATTAGCAACCAAAACTGTCTGCTTGTGTTTGTCTCATTCACCCCAGTGATGATTCCGTTCCATGGTCTTGCTTGCAAATATTTTCCAAGGGAATACCTATCCTGTGTGCTAATGCAATAATATGCTTGCGTGTGTGGTTGGACGCTACACTTCCGGTTATTGCAGACTGATTGTTGGCTATTCCAACGGTGCATGCGCTGTTTTCTCAGAGACACAAACTCATGGAGAACTCTAAAGCAAAACAAATGAAACAAAAAACAGAGGTCACATAATCGAATAGTCTTGCGAACTATAGTTTGCATTGGCTAAACTGCTTTGACACACACTCTCACTCGGTTGACAGTGAATGGGTTACAATTCATTCTTGACTGTCCAGTTAACAACCTACTATCGCTGATGGAGTTCATCGAAGAATTTCACATTTTCCTAATAGCGTAGGTGCTGGTTTGTTTTCCGGGATTTGAATCTCCACACTGTTCTCCTTCAAAGCCAAAAGTTCCGGCTTTGACAATTTGTAACTTGGCCTAAATCAATTGTGGATCGCAATGCGCTAGTTTGAACTTTGAGTTGCGTAGTCCCAGAGTGGGTTGCTCTGTAACATGTTCGGTTCGGTTCACAAAGTCAATCATTTCTCATACACCATTGTTTTTCTTTCACAGGTTCCGCTAACCCATCTAAAAATGTGAATAGCAAATGGATCAACCGGTTTACTTATTGCATTTGTTCTCACTTAACCATTCTCACAACTTCAAGGGTGATGTTATTGTGTGCGTGCGTGCATATGTGTGTACATTATGGCGAAGTGGGTTCGTAAAAAACAAGTTGTTCATCACCTCGATTAATCTTCCTGGGTAAATAGAATGAAATAACAGGGAAAACGTTTTGATCCTATTCATCAAATTGGGGCACAGAGAATAATCACTGGTTTTCCATAATTCAGAAATCAGTAGCTTTCTGAATAGCACAATGGAAACTACCAAAAGTTAAGTCACTGAGCCAAGTAATGCGCATTTTGTTTGAATACCTGAACATGCATCACGCGCGAATTCGTAAATAGTCTGACCGGATAATGTGTATACAGTCCTATGGATGATATCTTACGCGACCAACTGCGAGATGAATGTACGTGGACTGCGGAACAATAATGGGGACTGAGGTAGAGTAGTAAACATAGCGTCTGAAGGCACTAATTGCAATTTCATGCAACTGTCACAGTTCTATGATAAATAGGTTGGAACGGCATCGGAATGCTCGAGTTGATTGCTTTGTTTCAGGCCCTCGATTCAACTTCAAAAGACGCGTGCCCATTAAAGATCATGTGATGAATGGTTTTGGCGAAGTGAAACAGTTAACTGAGCCTCACTTCATCCGTATAGATTTTCAACTATAAAATTAGAGTTCCCAGAACCCAAACCCATTTGATGTTCGTATGACAAATAAGCTGGAGTTTGTTTTGAATAAATAAGAATTCAACTAAGCAATTTCTGTGACACATTTTAGTTATGGTATTGTCACAAATTTACAGGTTATTCCATCCTACATGGTTTTAACATATTGAATTGGGATGACCCACATCTACTTTCTGTTAGAGCCTCAACTTGTACAAATCCATGGTTGGAACGCAAACTGCTTATTCCAGGCGGTTCATATACTCGCGCTGAAAGTGTCTCAACTGTTATCTGACCAACCCCTCTGAAACAGCAGCCTCAAGGGTGTTATTTCTGGTTTGTGTCAGAAGTCATCACATGAGGAATTTGGCTGACGCAGTACTTGATGTATGTCCGAATTTGGTAGCATTAAGATGTGTAGGAGCTTAGCATTTGTAACCGTTAAGCGTTAGTCTTGGTGGGTATTGGTGGCTGGGTGGTAGCGTCACCAGATTATCACCTCGGAGGACGTTAGCTCGAATCCCACCACCACCGTCTAACTCCTTTCTCTGTATACTGTATGGCAGCCCTTTGATTGTCCGCTTCCTTCTTCCTGAAATTAGTATCTTTGCATACTGAATAAAAGGAAGTAAAAATGAAAAAGAAAAGAAAAAAAGATGGTAGTACCATAGTACTATTCTCTGCGGATATCTCAGCGTTCTTCCGTTACAAATTAGCCATATATTCCAAACTTGGATGAATTTCTTCGTGTGCAGTTCGACTCAGTGCTGACAAGGAGCAGTTGTACAAAACGCATACAAATAACAAACGGGGTATTGGGTCTGTGTTAACAGAACCAAAAGGCGTCTGAGTAACGGAATTTGGTTTGAAGCCACCTATGAGGTTCCAACAAATCGTACAACGGCTCAGGTACGCCCGCACGATAACCGTCAAATGTTTTTTGTCTGTAATTCGCAGTGATCGCTCATTCCGGGGTAACTATGGAAAATAGCCTTTGTGAATCAGTGGTGCATGATTGCCTATCACAATGTTGAATTCGCTGTCATTGAGGATTGCCCGTTGGTGAGCTGAGACCAATGTTTCCTGTAATGTTAACTCTTTTTCACAATGCTTTACTGTTTGTATACATTTGTGTTTTCAGGGAGGTGTAAAATTTGTAACGCAAGAAAAAGTGGTAGATCGCGTTGGCAAAAGATGAGGNAGATGAGGACGAAGTATAGATCCCAGTGGAACCCCGTGGACTGCATCAATCAAACCTGATCATAGACCAATAAATCAATCTGTCAGAGTTAGTAATCTGAATTTGAATGAAACAGTTGCTTTCGCACTGATTTCCGAACTGTGCTATCGACCAAATATTTTGTTCTTTTGTCTGTCTATCTTTGAATTCAGAAACAATAAAACTGTCTTTTTATCAGGCCTTTCAACATGTGTTCACGCACAATTTTCGGACTGATTTACTCGATGGTTTTACAAAAACCCAGAAAGTTGCTTAATGTCTGTCCGTGTTTGAACCATTTGTTTCTTATTCTGAAGGATGGGAATATATAAACCTGCATTCATAGAATCTCTACCACAATGTGTCCTCTTACGGGAAGAGGTCCTCTTGGAAATCTACATAACTGAATAATTGGATATGAAAACGCTGATCATGTGATTGAGACGTTTATTGGATGTGAATTTGCCAGAAAAATTGGGGAAGAGAAGCAAGTGGGAGACAAAAGCACAGATTGTTGTTATCATTTATCACAAATTTCTGTTTGGAGAGAAAATTTTGTTTTGCGATATATTTTTCTTCTCGTATCTCAATGCGCAATGCATTTCTCTCACGTATGAGTTGGTATTATTCGACTGTGGGATTGACTAGGTAATAAATTAAACCCCCTATTCGATATTATTATCACCAACAGATTGGAGAGAAAATGGATTGCAACTGCGTTCACTGCGCCACGTATACCAGTTTGAATTGTGGGCAAACAGCATAACTTGAAAAAATCATTGTTAGAAACCACAACAACGGTACTAAGTGGGATGAATCTCTCGTGATCTATCGGGGTAAAATATATGGAGAATCGAAATAATCGGTCATTGTAAATCACGCTGATGTTGATATTTGAATAAAGTGCAACAATCTTTGCTCGGCACGTTAGTAGTGTTAGCGACGAAGTGTTTATATAAAAGCAAAATCCTGAATGTTATTTTCAGCAAAGTTTTCACAAGACCATCATATCATCATATCATCACTGTTGAACATTGTTCCAATAAAAAACTCAATGATGTTACAAAACAAAACGGTGAATAGAACGTTCTCACAAATCGACGGGATCGAAAACTATCGACTGAAACGTTCGAATCATTCCCAAGCTTATCTCCCTCGGCATTCAGGATGTGATTTGTGTGGGGGACCGGAACATGCAGAGCAAAACGAGTGTTAAGGAATGCGAGCAAACCGGAGAGGTTGACTGATTTGCATGAAATAAACATGAACTGCCTTAGAGGCATATAACATGTTTTTGGAAAATATTAGAAAATAGTTTGAAATTGGTTTCTACAATTGCCGAAAACAGAGCTTCAAATTACTTCACAGTCACGTGGGATAATTATATTTTGAATGATAAATCTCGTGCAGTGAAGATGAAATCTTCACAAATACGACCAAAAAGCCAAAAGTCATCTAGACCAAGAGGATAGAGAAAAACGACAAACACGTTTATGAGTCGAGTAAACTATTTACAATGGCTACACTACATTCACCCAAAAACGGCTAGAGTGGCGCTAGAGGATTACTATGTGCACAATGTGGTCATTTCAATATTCCCCCGTATAGAGGAGCTCCTCTGATGCACCTATTTGTTTTATTTGAAGCAATCGATATTTTCTGGTGAGAAGCGAATAGATTAGGTAGATGTAAACCACATGAAAATTTACATCTGTCTAGTTTTATTGTTTGAAATAAGAGGGGTTTGTTTCCAGATGAACAGTTCCCTAAGTAGACGTTTTTTGTGACAATATCTGATATCTCGCATTTGAACAGTTTTTTCGAACACACTCACTTTTTGGTACCACGTCTCTGGTATGGTACATTTTGTAAGTTACAATCTGGCTGCAGTTCCAGGTCTTAGTCAAATAACCATCAAGTTTGGGGGCCTGCTGTGCGTAATCCAGAACACATTGTCTATTCATAACTATATTTATACAAACATACTTGTACTGAGGTACTGAGATCTGTTCCCCCTAATGCTCACAACGGTAGTGGCACAGTTGTCATTGTAACAGACGTGCTTTGGACCCTATGGTCCAAGGTTCGGCCCCCGCCACAACCACCAAACTTTGGTGGAAGGCAGCTTTGCTGTCGTCCGATTCAATACCACGCCTAACTTAGTGGCCTTATGTGGTTCGCCACTCCAAGTTTCGAACATCAGCTCCTGATGATCATTGGGTTTACTCAATCTATTGTTCATCACACCTAAGTGTATAACAAAACACATTTAGCTGGGAATGATACCGAAACAAGGATTACCTCTTCCGGAGAGTAAAAGCCTCTGAACAATGTTAAAAATTGTCACTAATCATCGTTAGAAATTACGAAAATACAAACAATATGCATACAACGATTGAGAGCATTGTACTCCCCTTCCAAGCAGGAACTGAGATTTGTGCGTGAATAGATTTAGGGTGAAGACAGCGACTGTCCAGAAACTTTTAGGCCTACTTGGTATAGTCTGACTGTTCATTGGTGTGCGGTCAAGTGAAGCGAAAGCCACCTTCAAATCTGTTTAAAGAACATCCTCTTTCGCTGAGTAACGTATCATCCAGAAATGAACCTCACACGTCTAATTGTCGCTTCAAACAAGACAAAATACCATTCAATCAAAACTGAATCCCTTTGATCTGCTTTGAAACACATTTTGTTGAATGTCACTGCATCAAATAAACGACAACTCCCCCTCTTTCTTTAATCTACCAAACATTCAAGGTAAACAAATTATGACAAAGACCATAAACAATTCATTTGAAACCCTTGTATTATAAACAAGACGCTCCAGAAAGTGCTTTTAGTCTCACCACTCGTTCAGTTATTATAATCATTGTTCTGGACGTAAATGAAAATGATTGACAACTTGAGCTTCAGCGGCAAAAATTACTCAGTTCTTTTATTCTCATCAAACAGCTAATCTCAACTAATACAAAAATCAAACCAATATTATTCACTGAACCTCATGCTTGATTGATCAGGATCGAGGGTCTCGGAGATGGCAGTTCGTTTCGGTTGCCACCACATTGGCACACACGAACACATGTGGTGGAAAGCCCCCATTTCTTACTGATTGCCGGACAAAAGAAATCACGAATGCGCAGCTGAAGAAGACTGAGCGTGCGTACGTGCGTGTTGTAGAACAAGGATGGGCAGGTGAATGAAATCCCCGTCGGCAATGATTCCTCCCCCAGCGAAGCCATCCCCTCCCAGCGCGCCAGTGTATGTGTGCGGGGGGGGGGTTGGGGGTTGGGAAATAAGCTGAATGAGCTAAATCGGAGGTTCACATCTNCACATCTGTTTTTGCGGCGTTGAATGGTGGACGCATGCGATTAATTTGATAGAATTGCTTTGCGCAACACATATTATAGACATCACTCAGCGTTCAGCCTGTATAAATTGTGGTCACTGCACCACCACTGCTATGGCCAGTAACACCACCACCACCACCACCAATATCAACAGGATCCACATTCACACACACAAAGGATCATCCTCATCCTAGTCTTGCGATTGCTTGTGCGTTTGTCAAGATGGATGCATTTTGTAGGGAAATAAGATGACCCAGGTTTACATTCTCAGTCAATTTCCACCGCCCCCCCCCGCCTCCTGTTTATCAATTTAATCACTATCTTTTATGTTCACTGCATACACACACACGCACGAGGTTCTAATGGTGCGGAGCACGTGGAGCTCAACCGCAAAAATTGCTGGATAAGCTAAAATCATTCACACAAATGAAATGTGGCATTATGTCGGTTTGTGTTACGCAAATGATGGCATAATCCGTCGCACAGACATGCGTACGCATGCCAAATGAAGGTGAGCAGAACTGCGATCGGGTGTACTATCGAAAAACCGTGGTGGTGGGGTGAGATGGTGGTGTGGGCTACTCAACGGCAGCTTATGGTGTAATGAGACAAATAGGTTCGCAGTCGGTGATGGGCGAAATCGCAAGGAATCATGCGTGATTTGCGGGGATTAGGAGTCGTTGGAAATGATCGACAGCTTGGTAAAGGAATACCAGGATACAGTTCATATCATATCAATCTATACTGTAGCTCGAGAGAGAGCATCGGAATCGTAATCACGGCTAAACAGTCTGCATCAACGAACCAAGATGAATCCGGTTTAGTCCGCCAACTTTATCATTTTCACTGATTACATTTGGGCAAAGTACCACTGACAGTTGTTCGCGCATTGCAACAGAATTTTATTGATACCCATTGGTTTGGGTACCGGTATTTAGTGGATCCACACTAGGTGCACTTGTGAAATGTGATTAGCTCGCGCTAATCACAGCCTGTTATATGATTGCCGCAGAACTTATCGATTGCGGACGTGGTTAGTACTTTACAAGGTTTTAGGTCTCATGCTATTACTTATCAACCTTCTGAAAAGTATGAAAAGGTGATGAATGATTATGTAACTGGCGTGCTCTTCACCATAACGTCTGAGATCGAGGACCATTGTCACTACCACCTGACAATAATGGTAGGCAACTGTGCTGTTCTTCCTTTCCATAGCATGCGCATGTAGGTTGTTGACTCAAGTGATTCTATTTGACAATCATTTGATAGCTATAGTCTTTTTACCGTTGTTTATGGTGTATAAAACTACACAACCAGGAACCGGATGAACAGCATTCACTTCAGAGCTATCTGGGAACACACGGAAGGATAGAAGCTGGACAATGTTGGTGACGTTTTATCTCCGGGTTGGTATGACTGCCACCTTGACCAACGTTACCCACTGACACCATTTTCGTCTCTAGCAACACAGTGTCGTTTCGTGGAACTTGCACTACGGTATCGCTGGGTAGTATAACACCACAGGTAAGAAGAAGTGAAGGAATCAAGTGAGGGTAGCCCTCTGATGAGATCAATGTGCATGTATCTCTCAGTCCGAAAACAGAGACAACCAGATACAAAGATAGAGGAAGCTTCAGAGAAGATAGACCAACAGGTTTGAGAGAGTTTTCAATCTAAAGTTAAATGACTTATCAACTGTTCATGTTCCTGGGCGTACGCAATCATAAAATGCGAATAAATTACTAACATACAAATTAGTTGAGCTCACTTGTTATAAAAGAAGCCTTCGAAAGGCATAGAAATCACTGTGTGCGTGAGGTTGCCGTAGAGAAATATAGCAAAAGAGAAGTAGGAGATAAAATATGAACCTTCATTTTTGTAACTAGCTTTCTTTTTAAAGTAATGAATTGTTTTATTTTTCAGCAATATACGTCTTTTGATGCTGATTTTACGATATGATGATCTGACTGCATTCCAAATTGCAGATCAGATTTTGGCGAACAGCAAAACATGAATTTGCATTTGATGAAGTCGATTATTTGTCGAGGATTCTGACTGCTTTAGTGCTCAGCTTGGAATGACCGTCTTTTTCGCACAATGATTATGTAGAAATTTAAATTAAAAGTTTCATCTTTGGAAGTAATTATAAACTGATGTTTATCGTGTCTCACAGTTGAAGTTGAAGACTGAATAAAAGGGCAACAAAAGTTAACACATGATGTAAGATAAAATTCATGCCAAAATTTCTCCCCCTCACTATCGGAAGCATTTAACATTTTGCGCAAAAATAACATGGGATGGAAAAGAGTTTCAAGTGGTATCTGGACGTTTACAGGGGTGGAGTTTAGGTTATAATGTTGGTGCCACAGGACATGTATGAACAGGATTCTGGAAAATTGTCTTTTCAAATTCGGCCTCAGGCATATTGGACTCGGTTTTCCTGATCATTTTAGTGACTGTCCTTTCTGGACATTACAGCTTCGTCCTATCATCTTGTAGCCATGGCGTCTGAGCGCGGTTGGCATATTACGCCTAAGATTAAACGCACGCTCACAACAAATATCGGAAATGTCTTCAGTCGTACCAAACAAGAACAAGTTCAACCTAAGAAACGTATTTTAAAGCTACGGAAAACATTCAGGGTTAGTGGAGTGAAAAATCTAAGTTACGGTTAATAAGGTTCATTTCGCCCAAGCCGCTTCTTTCAGAGGAAGTACGGAACATATGAATTTTAAGAAACAAGCAGTCAGATAGCACATGATTGCTTTTGACTGAGATTCAATTAAACTGTCTTAGAGCAGTTTCAAGTCAGAACTGAATCACTGTGTGTGTGTGTGCATTTTTTGGTACATCAGCTTATACCCGTGCATCAAATAGTCACGGTAATTTTTCTACAGTCAATTTTTATTTCAATTGCTGCCGAAAGAAAATTGTATGTGATCCCCCTACGGACGTCAGCAGATAAATTCTCTGTGCGGTTTCGAACATGAAATTATTTTGTATACATAATGCAGTATTATATTTGATCCTAGCTAACGACGACAATATAGTTGTAAGACTATTCGTAAACAGTTGCCACAGAACCAGTGGCTTACGTTCTTCCCGATGGAATACCAACTTATAGGATTGGGTCAGATTCCGCAGCCTTCGGTGATTTGTGAGAGTGTCAATCTTTTTGGATGATTCACTTCGATATACATATAGTAAACGTTGGTTAATGGCAATACGGCATGCTCACAGGTAGATCCAATCTTCTGTATTTAATAACTGCCAGCTGGTATTAATCATCATCACACAGTGTATCCAAGGAAAGTGAGTACATGTAAGGAGAAGAGGGATTGGGTTTGCTTTTAGGGAAGAGGAAACAAGGTGAACATCTATGGTCAACACGCAGAGTACACAGAACAACTGTACATACACATTATTTCAAGCATTCTGGTCAAATAAGAAGTGTCAGGAAGATCACCAGTGCTGTTGGTTTTGCTGGCATGACCTTCAGCGTGTCCAGTCATCCAGTCCCGGAGTCTTTTGGACCCCAACCTGGAGGATGAGAGGCACGTTCTCTACCTAGTCGATCTGTGCATTTCTTCATATTCCGCCTCTACTTCATATTCTGGCCTTCATGTGGTTTCCTTCAGTCTTAAGCGGCCAATGTAAATAAGAGGCGGTATGGGACGCCACCGTTGGGCATGGGCAAAACGTCTCCTAACCAACGAAGCCTGTTGCGCTAGCGAGTTCATGTTCGATACATTCCCAAACACCGACAACTTAAATCTTGGTTACGAACACACTCACTCAATCCCACCTGTGCCAGGTTACGTAATAATCTAATGTCGAAAACCATTAGGCGACGGATGTCGTCTGTCCTTTAATTCAATTTCTCACAACCGTGAAGCAGAACTGAACGTTTGGTGGTGCAGTATGGCGACTTGTCAAAGTCAGTAAAATATTAAGCATTTTGCCACAAGTGTAGGCGTAATTAGCTAGATCCTTGGAAATGCGTGCGGATATCGGTTTTGATGTTCCGTAGTCGTTAGTTATGCAGCTGCACAAGTAAAAGAAGCAGTTAACTTTAGCTAATTCCTGATCAACTAGTTTAAGAACGGGACTTAGTGACAGTCGTTCTTGCACCATTTGTTTGTACTTTGAAAGGGGTAAAGCGCAAACCAAACGGAGCAACAAAATTTGCTAGTCTGGTAAGGGTGCTCCGTGAATCCTCCGTACATTTGAACAGGCAAACGATGTCGTCAGCGTACCGTACGTTGCATAGCCTTCCTACAGCTGGGTATTGAATGCCGACATTTTGCAGACCATTTAGTGCGTTCTCCATCATTTCATCTACAATGAAACGGAATCGGAATAACAAAACGAGGCACCTTTGAATACGAAAGACTTACTCAACTCGACGTAGACCCTTACGCTACCACGAGCATGCAAGAAGCGTGACCTCAACAGTTTCACCTACTTTAGCGAAGAATCGATCTCATAAGGGATTCACGGCCAACCGAGTCGAAGGCTTTTTTTAGGTCAAGAAGCTCGACAGTCGTTGGTCGACGAGGTGTAGAGAGTAGTTCATGGATTTGACGCAGCATAAAAATTTGGTTGATACTACCTCGACCGGGTAGCAATCCTGCTTTTTGTTCGTAAATAGTTTTCTACCTTAATGATGTCAGAAGTCGAAGTATGACCGAGGCTAATACTTTGGTAACAATTAAAACAAACTTACCTCGCGGTAGTTTGCGCAGTCGTTGCGAGACCCCTTCTTGAAAATGGGAACGATCAGTGTTTTGATCCAGGATGATGGAATATTCTCTTGTGAACAGATGTTACGCAGGAAATCAGTAATGGTATCTAAGAGATCATGGCCCTAAATTTTGAAAACAGCGGAGGAGACCCGTTAGGTTCTGCTGCTTTTCTTTTCCCCAGGGCTTGGATGCTTCGGTAAGAGTTTCACCAACCAACGAAGCCTCAAATACAACAGACCAGATAGTCTGCTTAGCGGTTTATGGGTAGAATGATCAACAAGGAAGTCCTACGTTGACGTCACAAAGGTTTTGTATCATGCAAGTGAATCTCGATTTGCCCATCGGTCTTTGAAGTTGATTTGGTAAACTTTGGATTAGTTGGAATCCGGGCAGCACTTTTCTCCAACAATCAACCTATAATCTCACATTGTTTCTGCAGTTCCAAGGATTTGTGATTTTTGCTTCCTACAATTGATTTTTACTGTATCCTTCGGCGTGAGACTATTCAATTTTCGCTTCCATACTATGTGGAGGTCACTTTTGCGCTTGAACACAAATTGACGTTGGCGTGTGCCGGTATGTCTTCTGTCACGGTAAAACAGCACAATTCCGCCGCAACTAGAAATCTCCTAGTTTAACCCTTTGTCAAATAGTTGCTGGTGAGGTACGGAATATATCCGGGGGATCTTCAAAACTGGATAAACCTAGTCGATTTAGTTCAAATCTGTGAACTCTCAGTTTCCCTGGAAGCAATGCAATCCGGAAACGCGTATTAGGTTGTACAATGGTGTCATACGTCGTTCCACAAAATGATGTCATCATTGAAGTCAGATAATCATGCAGACAAAACAATAGGTATGATCTTATCTATACTGAAAGCGAAAGTATTGCAATCCCAAGATTTCTGGACTTACTTCGCTCCTAAAATGTTTAGAAATCTGGACGATATTCAATCGAATAAACCAGATGCAAAGCGCCGTAAAATTATCAGATATTTTACCAAATACTTATCGAAAAATAAACACTTCTCACTGTGATAAACATATCATACTCCCCGAGGACTTTGTTGATTGATGCCAATTCAGTAACATGTGCATTGACCAGTCCATTTTATTTATAATTTCCACACACCTGAACAAAATCCGTAGGAGATTTTAAAAAAGGCGACCGTTGCTGTTGTTTCACTCTCTAATCAGGAATGAATCTAATCCAAGTTTTATGGTACACATTATTTCATTTCAATTCACTTTTAAGGTTGAAATGACCTATTGTATTGTTGTTAGGGCCCTTGTTCTGAAAGGTAACCCACACTATCACGAAATTCGACCGTTAATAAATCCATTGATGTATTACTATTCTTTTCCTGACTCATACCAGTGGTAGCCCCACTTAAATTTTGTGGTCAGACAACATAATCTGAGCGCATCTGCTCCGCGGATCTTTTCTGGTAGCTAATCCGTTTATGAATGATTTCTGATCCTTCCTGCTTCATATTCCAATGATGCCGTGAATTTGAACCGCTTACACCATGTGGCTACCTAATATTTTCTGAGACTGATCTCGCGAAAGGTATCAAATTTTGTTTTCTTCGTTATCATTATACCTCTTCCAAAGTCGTATAGTTAACAGTAAGATGTGGTAACCTGCTTGGACGTCTGTTTATTATGCCAGTTACCAAGATGTCATATGAACGTGGTTCACACTCGTCTGTTGATCTCTGCCAGTTGCCACACCGAAGTTCAAACGAGGGAGGACTAGCGCATCCCTTTCTGCACTGAGTTAAGTGTGTGACGTTCACTGGGGGAGGAGGAGGATGCAATAATTTTATAGTGGTAAAAATTGTTTTTGCGATATATTTATGGTTCCATTTAAGACAACTTGATGAAATTTCGAGTTTCGGCTGTTTATTCCTATTCTCAAAACAGGTGATGAGACTGGGGAATGAGCTGTGCAAATACATATATTACAAGGTGAATTTCCCTCGATTTATGTGATTTATGCTCCTCGAAGTAGATTTAGTGCTACTAGCTGATATGCGCTCATCTACCAAGGAACTCATGAATTGAGGAAGTTAGCTTGAGCACGACGCCCAAGTTTTTTAGTGAGATCCCTTCCATCCATGGATCACCTGTGATGAACTCATGAGCTGTTCTGACGAGTCCTTTTATACGGAACAGAGATTGTAAATGTTTGAGTATACTGGTTCCAACTGGTCTTCCAAGGATAAATTATATAAAGGGCGAGAATGGGTATCGTGCTTACTAAAACTGTCTTACAAACAGTAATGTATCCTCATTGTCCTCATTCTTATTTTAGAGGAATAAATGAAATATGAATGAACAACACACACCGAGGTTTGAGACAGCATTCCGATTGATAGAAAAGCGAGCAAGCCAAAGTCGACGAAATCAAACCATTCCGAACTTGTGCTCAATTCACACCGCGTGAGTTAATGTCCCACAAACTTTTCTTCGTAGCTCGTTTGGCAACGACTGATTATTTTAGGGCAAATTGTTATAAATTCCATAGGTAAAGACACTGTTGACATTGTGACTAACAGCCTCAATGAGTCCACTCCCATTTATTACAGTGTATACCAACTCAGTCTTATCGGAGACTGCATACTTGTGGTAAATGCAACGCCTCTTGCCGATTTCGAATCACATTCAATCCAGTGATAATCTGACGAATAACCGACCTCAACCGGCAAGACAGTTACATTCTGGGAGCCTTTTTAACTTGCTGGAGTGAGTTCGATTTGTTCGCTGTGATCAACCTTCCAATATGTCAAAGCCAAAGTCAAAGTTGTATTATGGGAAATACTTACAAGTGATTGCTCTTCTTGTCCCATAGGATTTAGTACAAATGGATCAATTTACGATTCAAAGAAAGATCAGGGATGTCACATTTTATCCTTTTTTCGTGCACTGCTACGGATGTTGAAATTTAGAACGTCAAAGTTGTATCCAGTTTGTGCTGGAAAGAATTACTTGTGAGCATAGAACTAACGTGTGATGGTAGAGAATTTCAAAGAGTGCACACCGTGAGGGCGCATGAATGACGCCGACATTCAAGTAAACATTTTAGGAGCACTAATTTGAATGAGTGCCGATCGAGGTGACTTTTGGGCAAAAAGCAAACATTGAACGACATGGGTGATCAGGGTTCTGCATTGGTTGCTTTACCAAAATCAAGTCCTCTCGAATTCGGCGAAATCGTGTGGGATACAGCCCTAATGCTTTCAGTCTTTCCACGTTAGTCTTGAAATGCAGTCAACTGCATCACCGAGATCAGCTGCTTTTGTTCACTATTCTTGGGCCAAAAGCAGGTTAGTGGTTCACGATCGACTGCGACGAAACCATGGTGGGTAGGAGATAATAAGTATTTTTCCAATTGAGTTATCAAATTGCCTGCAACAATGAATTCCATGACTTCAGATAATACGGGGAGGAGAGCAACGGAGTGGTAGTTAACAGGGTCACTACGACAGCCACCCTTGGATATTCAAGAAAATATTTCTTGGTTCCACGTTTTTGGGAGTACAGCTATGTTGAACATTAGTTGGAATAGGTCACATAATGATTGAGGTATGCTACTTACCAGCTTGAAAAGGATTAGAGAAGGAATATTTTCTAACCCCGGAGATGTTTTCGTTTTCAAACACTGCCGTTTCGATGCTATTATTTCTGGGGAAAAAATCAATTGTGGTGAGCCTAGGGTTTGGTATGTCCTCAAGTGGCCGAGGCAGTCGTAGTCCGGTGTCCGTATGCCCGGTGGAAACCTGAGCTTACTGGCTTTTCAATATATCAGCTATCTACTTTGTTGTGACTGAAACACTTTCTGCCAATCTTAGCGCTGGAACGTCAAGATTGACTTTTCTGGAGGCAACAACCACACAACAACTTGGAATTGAATACAAACTTGTGCATCAGCATTTCTTGGTACAATAACTTGTCCATGGGCGCCAACTTGGTGTAGTGGTTTCGAACTAGACAGTAGGTATATAATGTGTTGTTGCAAGAAAATCGTTTATAAACTCTCCATGAGGTACTCCTGTGCGCAATCTACTTTTTTGTTCGACTTCAAATCACTGATTTTGACCGGTTGAGTAGGTATTGTGTTCGGTTCTGGTCACTTCCTTCACCATTTCTGTGAGGTGATTCATAAATTCTCGCCAAGATACCAAGCTATCACACTGTTCGTTGGGAAAATCCCAGTAGAAGTTTCTCGCCAGAATCTTGTTTGGTGTAATCGACAAACATACCGGAGTTAATCGTAGAAGTATGCGGTACGAATGCATGCTAAATGTAGCCCTAATTGAGTTGCAGTGAAAATCGGTTCCACCGTCAGTTCCTCGTTAGCTAACACCAAGTCCAAAACAGACGATCATTGTTTGGCTCCAAACCTAGTTGGCTTCTTCACAAAACTGTAAAGTGGACAGAATTTCATAAGCTGAGCGAGTTTTCTCTCTAACGGTCATAGATGGGTCAATGATTTATCTAGGTTTGGTCAATTGAAATCGCAGATAGACAGACACGGGAGGTAACAGAGTATGTGAGTTCCAAGGTGGTAAATGCTCCTGCTATTGCCTTTGTCTTCTCGCTCAGTTCTACCGTGTGCGTCCGCTGCTATAGAGCGACCACGTGTGTTGAGCATTTCGGTCGTTTGCTAAGTCTCTGTATCGGGTTTACTGGTGTGACCTGTGAACTTAGCCCGCTATTTTTGCCTCAAGTTCAGCGATTTTTAAATTCGCTCTTTCTTAGGCGACTGATTGTAGCTTCTCGTACTTGTGTGTGATACATGTGATGCATTTCACAATCGGGATTTTCGCACATTCTGTACAGAACCATATACTTTTTGGATAAGTGGCTAACTGCTTTGCTTGTTTTATCAGGAGAGTTGATCAATTTTTTTTCGGTATTTTTATATAATGGTATTGGGATAGCGAGTTCTTCTAACAGCATATCTTATATCGGTTAACGCTGACAAAATTTTCATTTTAAATGAAATCCCATCCTTTTAACTAGTAGATTCAAATAATAAAACGCAAAACGCTGTTGTAGAATATACTATTACCTTTTGTATAATCTTATTTATGGTTTATTCAATGACTAGCAGTGTGCTGGTTTCCTTTTTTATCAATATTAACTGAAATGTAAGCATATATGCTAACACAAGTTATACAAATACAAAATACAAATTGAACGAGTACAAAAAATCGCTCCCAGTTGATTGAACATGTTCGAAGAGCCCATAATTCTCGTATCCTAATAAATGAAGTAAGTAACAATCTGTGTCTGGATTGTGATACTGGTTGGAGATTTTCTACTCATAAGTGAAATGCTTGTTATCGAATTCAAATTTTTACTATGGGTAAATTACAAAGCTGTTGCTCATTAAATCCCATAAGATTTGTACACACTGAGTTCGGTTGGCAATACAATTAAATAGTAAATTCTAAAATTCACTCACGAGCGCTGAAAAGTTAGATGTTCCAATGTTTCATTGAGCTGTGACTTGAATGAATTTGTGGTTGGTGCATAAATAACTTGAGATAGAAGAGAATTCCAGGTATAGCAAACTCTGAGGCAGTTTGACTGACTCTTTTGGAGCAAAATTTTCAACGGGTATCCTCTCGGATGAACATTCATGGAAAATTTTAGTAAAGTGATGCACGGGTGATTAGATTGATGTAGTATTTGATATACAAGTTTCATGTCTCCCAGTATTAGACGCCATTCATTCGTACATTTGGGGTTAAAGATGCCCACCAACAGTAAATACGTTTTAACAGTGGTTTGAATCTCACATGAAATCTTACGTTAAAGAAGGCTGGCAGGCTTATCGATGACTACTAAAGAAATCATTGATACGATTAAGCGATGAGTTAATTCCGTCTCAATTATCCCTTTTGCCCAACAATTTGTTGCTATAGAAACTAAATTTTTACGCACCCTGTTCTAATTTGGGAGAAGCTTAAAAAGTATCTGTCGCCCAAAGCAAATCATCCATCCGATCACATATATCTCTGTCCGTCTGGTTCACGGTGGAGCAAATCCCCCAAAGTGAGATCAAAATTGCGAATTCAGAATAAGTCGAAATGATCTGAGGCTGGACTACAGAATGGGTGTTCGATGGGTTCAAGGTAATTCATACCCTTCATTGCATTCATTCCTCTTTTTCAAACCCATTATTCTGTGTATACTCAACCCATTAACCGCTTAAAAACTCTTCTTATGAAATGTCATGGCGATGTTGATTTAGTATCCAACAGATTTCTGAAGTGTAGCCAGGTATTGTTCACCTGTTAGTGCCATTGATTAGCTTTGACTGAACCGTTGTCAGATACCGCAATTTAGATACTCGGTGAAAGACGTCCGATAGCTGTTTCGTTCAAGTTAGAATTCATCAGCGTAGTCTGACTTTCATATCTTTTCCGGTCCATTAATTGGCTCCAGAGGGTTAACGGGTAACACAGTGGCTACATTCGAGTAATAAATGGATACCCAATGAAAACAATACGCAAACTCTGAACATTGTGCATATCTCATGCACCAAATAGAAAAATGTTTGATTAGAATTATAAAACTAACCCAATGTTCGTTTGCATAAGGATATTCCTCTAACGCAACGTTGACTTAAGCGATCAGGTAACGTGTATTGTCTTAACTATGATGTAGACAGATATACTAATGCTGGGTTTCCTTTAAGTTCACATCCTCTCTTTCACTCATATCTCCAAAAAAATAACAGAATTGCAAGAGAAGATTCCCAAGGGTGAAAAACGCACCGCTTTCATCTTTGAATCCGTTTGTTGTTATAGAATAAAGTCTGTTATGAACTGAATCATGCAGCTGAGGGCTGTTGAGCGCACAATAATGGCGATGAGTTTTTCATCCTCTTTGATCTCATGGACGGTGAGAAATTGTCAGTTCTATTGTTGGACTAACCAGGGTTCTAAGAGGTCATTATTCAAGTCGAGATCGTCTTAATCTTAGGTCTCAATAGACGTTGAGAAAAATAGCATTTTCGGGTTAGGTGAAACCAGACAACGATCTGATAACAAATGAGTAGTTATTTCTTTGACACAGGCTTTCAAATGGCTGAAGATGAGCCTTTCGTCGACTTTATCGTACATGAAATCTAATGTCACAATATTGTTTATTGTGTTTGAAAGGAAAGCTTTCTTTGCATCTCAACCGATACTCTGATCACATGATAAAATATAGGTCTTCCTTGTGGCTTAGAATGAGAGTTTCCTCCATGTGGTTGAAGTTTATTTTGTAAATGTTACCAATTGTCCGTCCATAAATGATTCTGATCGTCATTTTGCATTCGGTGATCGAGTGATCGTATTGATGTGTGCAATAAAAGATGATTTTAAGTTGGCTTGGGTTAGGTTAACCGACGGCAATATCATTTCGAATCACGCTCGGTGATCTGGTTGCGTAGCTGTCGTTCTGTTCACCCAACGTGCCCAACCTGCCAACTCCAGATGGAAAGAAAAGAGTGAAACGTGAGTAAAAAAAGTTACGGTTATTCCAGTTTTTAGATAGGCCAAGATTTGGATTACCCACCTTGTTAGTTCGAGCACTTGCTGGCTTTCGCAATCGTTCAAACAGGATACCGAGGTTAGTTAAATTCTTCGGCATGTGATTCATTAAGTAGTATGGTATTCGCTTTATACTTCAAACAAAAATGATTTTTTCCTCTCCCATGAAGGTTCTCGAAATTGAGGGACATACAGAGGTACACAAAGATCTGCACAACTGTCTGGAAATCGAGGCATCAATCAAGGAGAGTTCGATGTATGTTAAATAGCTCATTTCAGGGATTTGCTGCTGTGTTCATTGTGGCCCGCAGGACGTGTATTCGAAACCCACCACTACCACCACCACCACCACCACCACCACCAGAAAGATGCAGACAGTCTAGGTTAGGTTTCCTCAGAAAACACCGAGCAGGCTGGTAAGTGGCCTTTTGTGACACAAAACTTCAGAAACTGTCTATCCGTGCTATTTGCTCATCAAACGTACGATCGATATTTGTTTTGCCAAAAGTGTACTCCAAGAAACAGCATAGTTCACTGACACGTACATTTAACCAGAAGATTTTTCATAGACTGTGAGCCCGGCCCACTTGGCATTACAGAGAGAAATGATGTCTAGTACAAATTTTTTATCAGTTCATTAACCCAAGTGTTTCGGTCGAGTGTGAACACCTCACGAGCTATTTCAACTTCTTTGACCTCTGCTGCCCCCTGGTCTGAATGCACATCAGTCTTGCCGGATTTCCTTCCCCCACTTTGAAGGCTCTCAGTACCAGAGGACGGGCATATATAAGTCACGACCGAGCTTTATTCAAACAAATGTCAGTGCTCATCAAGACTGAGATTCAAATCTTGCCAAACTCTACACTGAAACCCTACTTGGTGATCAGAATTGCAAGCAAATCTGAACTGTAATGAAAAACTCAGTGGAACAAACGTCGGAATCCGCGGGCCTCAACCCACAGCAGATGAACTCAACCGCATGTTTTCTACTGAAGTATCGTATCCAGATTTCCAATCAGTTGACCATCATGAAGTTTCACATGCCAGGTGCGCGCGCAGCTGACATGCCTCAAACATCAACAGCTTCCGGTCCTGGCGGACTATGTCCAGTTGTCCTCAGGAAATGTGCCCATTATCTGGCGGAGCCATCGGCGGAGCCGGTATTTTCAACCGTTGCTTCGAGGAACAAAAAAATGTTGACTGTTGGAAAGCTGTGCGCATCACACAAGTTCCCAAAATTGAAGCTGATAACTTACGACCACTTCCGTTTTACTGAACTTTTCGAAAAGTGTATGCTTAGTAATAATACTCCTAACACTCGGCAACTAGATGACACTGAATTCACATATCGCCAACAACTTTCCACAAAAGATGCTATTGCGCATTTGGTAAACTCGGTTTTTGCGGTCCTTAGATATGCACAGCACAGCATTTCTTGTGTTTCCTCGATTATAGTAATGCTTTTAACTATGTTGACAGGAGCAGGTTTTTGTCTCTACTTCAAGGTGATGGGTTGTCACATACTACCCTCTCTCTACTCCAAGACTGTTTTGCTGGTAGAACAAAATTCACGAAATTTCTTGGTAAAACCTATGAGTTTTTATCTATCGCCTCAGGGGTACTCCAGGGAGCAATCCTGTCCTCCTTGCTTTTCTCTTTCCATATTCGTGACCTTCCCACCGAGCCTGATGACCTACTCATTAGGCATGGGGATCATGTCACAATAGGTTCAGAATTCCAAGGTGCGTTCGCTTCTCGCAGCTTCGAACCAGTTTATCTGCCTTAAGCTTATGGTCTTTGTTTTCCAAGTTATCTCTCAATACCGCTAAATAACTTACGGATGTCGCCTTCTCGCTCGCCAAAAGAGAACGGCTATATTCTTTTGAAAGGAATTGTTTTGTACTCTATGTTGACAACTAGCCTGTTCCCCAAGTACAGTCTCTGCAAGATCCCACCTGGACCTCACATTCAAATTCTTCTTTTGACAAGGTTTGACATATATGTTTATTTTTTCCCACTTGCGTTCTTTGAAAGTTTCACCGCATTTACGCACTCACTCTTGTGTTGTTACTCATCTTCTCTGCTGCTTCCCAGTTACATTTGCCGGTATTTAAGTTGAAGATTACACAATTCTACGCCGGTCGATTAAAACTATTTATCGCACAAGTGGTAATTCTTATTTGCACTTGCTTAACTGTTTTCCCGACAAACATATTACCTTTTGGGATAACTTCTGCAACAATACCCTATTAGACGTCACTCACCCGTTACACACAGAAATTGAACAACGCGTATGGAATTCTGCAACTAGATGTCATTATAAACTCGTGTATGCTCGTACCACTGCCTACCGTTTATCCGCCAACCCCGACCTTTCGAGATTTCTGACTCAAAAGGCATCCATTAGGGAAAACATTTTGAATTTCCCAAGCCAATGATATCCATTTTCAAACATTTTCTCCAAATTCCTCTGAATTCACTGTGCTGTTTTTTTCACTTTTTCTTTGCTACTGTTTGCGATGATAAATGTTCCTGGAGTGCAAGAAGCTGGGAATCCATCCATTAGTATGAATAAAGCGATTTTGTACTCGACTTTTCTTGTATCTTGTATGGCAGATTTCTGATTGGGTGCTTGAAAGTTTTGTATTTTTGCATTCAATAAAAGCAGGTGAAAATGTAAAAGAAAAAAGATTAGAAAGTACATGCAGACAAAACAAAAAAGATTACTGTCCGATTGTAATCAGGATCCGTTTCTTAACGGTTTGTCACGAATTCTCTTTTTTTTCTGAAATAGTTGCTGGGATTTGTGACATGTGAAATAGAAACTCTCATTTCCAGACACCACTGACACTGACTGACCTACCGGTGTTATATTCTCATGGAAAAAATGATTGCATACTGTACACCGAAATGGCCTGTGAGACACAGCGGGCGAACGGATCAGCATTTTGCTCCGTACCACATTTGCACACACACGTTAGCACACGAAGACACACTACCCGTTCGTCGTGCAGATGTCAGTCCCGCTTCATGCCCTCACCACTGTCTCCGTGCCCTCTGTGGACCACGGGGACGCGGCAATAGACCTTACTGAACCGAATGAAGTACGCGGATGTGGATGAACCGGTTTATTGCTTTCAGCCAGGATCCAACTCTGGTTCAACCCCCATATCCTTTTGTTTGCTTCTGAATAGGTAGATGGTTGGGGTTTGGGCCAAAACGACCGCCCCGACTGAGGCCGTGATGTGTTTGGAAT
The DNA here is from genome assembly GCA_900618425.1 of Echinostoma caproni. Taxonomy (NCBI): domain Eukaryota; kingdom Metazoa; phylum Platyhelminthes; class Trematoda; order Plagiorchiida; family Echinostomatidae; genus Echinostoma; species Echinostoma caproni. The sequence goes on along the minus strand of UZAN01040899.1, from coordinate 26,031 downwards.
GGTTAATGTCTTGAATCACCCACATGTGTATTTCACACATACCAACACACGCAGTGTCTTCACATTAGTGTTGGCGTTAGTGTGTGAGGGAAAAACACGCAATGAGGCGATTGTTGTGCCAAATGAGGTTGCTTAAGTATTCCCCACCGAAGTGCACAAATTTCGAGCAATCATGATCCTAAGATGGTCATAGTGAAATGTGAAAAATCTTGTTTGGTTTCTACTTGAATAGACAAACAGATCATTGAAGTGATGCAAATATTAACACCTGATTTCTATCCACAAACACAATGTCTTTATGACAACAATACAATCATCTGAACTGCAGGCGCCCGTGTTAAATTAATCAATGCCACACACAAAGTATGATGGGTATTTTCACGGAGAATTTGTTTTGAGTTTACAGAGTTGAACATTCCTGATTGAATATGTCTTTAGGTGACAATGAATGAGTTCCGGCGGAACAGGATTAATAGTCTGTTTGAGTCCTTATAGATTGTGTACACGTGGTAACCAGCGACAAGATCTGAACCCATTTCACATTCATAACATTGGTTTGAGTTAGATTCATTCTATGATGCTTGTTTTTAGTTCTTTCTCAGGGCTTGAAAACGGTGCTTTTTGATTTAAGGATAAAAAGCGGATTTTGGTCTCAAGTTTACCCATAAGTTCAAAACAGGAGGGTTAGGGTAGTAGGTGAGTAGGAGGACCCCATAATATGCTTTCAGGTGTTTGTAACATTGGACTTTGAAGAATTACCGATCCCCATTATTGTATATGAATGAATCACGATCGAAATATGCTTTGACATGAAATATTGTCCCGTTGCCTCCCCGAAACACTTCGTGGTAATACAAACACACACTGTTCGAGTACCATCCCTATCTTAAATGTAATATGTTGAAGCTTCAATGAGTTATAAAAAGCTTTCAGCTAAAGTAAGACTCACCGTTACGATACTGTCCAAAAGGGAAAAAGAGACACCAAGCTTGTAAAAATGTGAACTAACTACTAATTGCATCAGAAAGCTCCTGGTTGATCAGTGTCCGAAAAAGACAGGGTACTAAATGATTTATCTAAGCGGATATTCGAGATAGGCAGTGTTAGCATTTGGAACGGGTGGATGGGTGAGATTTGCGTGCACAGTTCAAGCACGTATCACTTTGAGCATCACAGATATTGAGAAATTGGGAAGCAGGACTGATCGTTTAGGAGACACGTATCTGCAGCTTGAAATCGGCCGTCAGAAAAAACAGGGANAGGGAAGGGAATCAGTAAAAGGGTATAAAGGAGAACACATTGTTGAATAAAGGTTTCTATCAACGACAAATCAGAACAAAAGTGACGGAATCATATGTGAAAGGAGAAACGTTTTAGCTTGCGGGCAACAGTTTGGGTATATAAAGATCAACGAAGGTTACTCCAAAGAGTAAAGACTAATTGCTCCACAGGACTGCCCTACTCATCGACTTTCCTTGATTCTGTGCACTGTCGGAGGGAGACCGAGACCGGTGTAAAGTCAAAATACATTCAAGGTATTTTTCGAGATGAAGGTTAAGACCGGATAAAGTGGGATACGTAACTAAATGAGGTACGTTTGTGTTGTCTCTCATTAGTTAGATACGTAGACCGAGATGGGGATATCAACGGCATACTCCAAATGTCGTACAAGAGGAGAAACAGGTAGGTCACTGATATAAATCGCAAAAGGATAGGGTGACCAGACAGAACCTTGAAGTACATCTCGACTATTGAGTGATACCGTTGACTGTCTTCTTCCCAAGTTAACATGCTGTTGTGCTGTGCGACCAATTCTAACGATGGAATTTTGTTTTATCCACGTAAATCATCATCTCAAATGAAGATTTTGTTCCACAAATTTTGACAGAAAATTGAGTTCAGTTTTTCCATTATGTTTCGATTTTCCCCAAGAGAATTTCGATTATTGATCTTCCCCTTCTAATTTATTTTTATCGAAAAAACTTTATTAGTTGAAACAAGGTATACTCAACGTATACAAACACCACATAAGTACAACAACAATCAATATTTATTTTCCAAATGGGGGGAAATTATGTAAATGACATACTATATCAAAACATTAAAAATAATTTCTGTTATGTAGCATCTATTGAAGATTTTATGTCTATTTGTTTACTGTGAATGTAAACAACAGACTATAAAATCCAGTAGGCAAATGAAACCGAATTATAAAATGCACAAAGGCAATTCGAAACCTCGGAAATCTGGTGATTAAGTATACACACTGAATATCATATTTATGTTTGTATATACTGCACTTCATTTTGTGGATCCAATTTCATAAACAGCACTGGAAGATAACTGAAGTATATGCCAGTGATTATCTGCTAGTATCTGAAATGTTTTTCTATTTTTCAGTGAAATTTATCAAACACTATGATCACACATATAGCGACTGATTCTGTCATATGCAAGTATTCGAATTATGATATGAGGTATCCTCTGAGTGAATTCAATAACTGCTCCGGTGGAGATGTTGTTGGAGGTCAATGTGGTGAGAGTGGTGCTCACGCTGCTAGTAGCAGATTCCAATGTATGTCCCCCACCGCAAGTTTTATGGTCTGAGTTGTATGTTTTCAGAATCCATTGCTGGTTCCCTGTACTAAAGGACTCAGCTGAAACTAATATTGTTTTCTATATTACCATCCTGATGTGCACAATAAGACACTATATGTGCGTTTCATGAGATGAACTCAAATATGGGGCTAGCTTTCACAGAATTAAAAACACCTAAACTAAACAAAATGAAGTGTGGGGTATGTAATTATCCTTTTACTGTGTTTTGTCGATCTTCGATTAAGCTCTGTTTTATTTTAAATCGATGTACGGATCTTGTTTTTAGGTTTTGTATTACAATCAGGGCTCTGCTTTAATCTTGAATAATACAAAATACTTCCAGTATAACTTACTGAACACTGTGGTTAAAGGCACTACTCGATCGGGTACCGGTTGAAATTTTTGTTTCAAACATCCTACAAAACATAGTTTCGATACCAATGATCTACTTATCTAACTTTTCCCTTTTTCGAGGAATGCCCACTTCAGTACAGTTGGTAACTGTGTAAATAGGTTGTAGCACAGTAGATCAGCAAAATGGGGGACGTGGACCAGACTTGGTTCATCTGAAAGGTTATATTATGCTGATTTAACCCCTTCCATTTACGCGAAACAGAACTGGCGGGCTGATACAGCAAGAAGCCGGTATCAATCATCTCCGATTTACATACGATCAGCATGTTTTTGGCACACAGCAGCTCGGATAAACATCCCACCAACAAGAACACGTGATAATGGGTAGAAACCAGAAAGAAGTCTAACCGGGAGATAAATAAGGCTAACATCAAGATAACCTAATAGGGCTTAATGATGCTATGAAATATCCAATGTTCATAAAATGTTGCAAATTTTATCCAGGGTGTTTATGAGGTTGTCATTGCTACATCGATTGATGATATATTTGAAACGTCAGGGATACAGTGAACCAGATTACATCATTTTCCAACGAAGCTACGCAGGGCCTGCTGAAGTGGCCGCATTTACTTGTTTTGCCAATGAAATATAACCGCACAAATGCAGCTGCATTTTCTGGTGTTTCCAATCACATATGAGGAGTTTCAACCACAACAGTAATCAGTGCAACTAAAGTCATGTCCATCACGATTGGGGGTGAATCGATAATAACGCCACAAAATTATCACCTTGAAGGACGTGTGTTGCAATCCCATCACCGTAACCCGACTTTCTTCATTGCATGTTGCATGACAGTCTTTTCATTAGTCCCTGACGCCTCCCCACCTGAAAGTTGTATCATTGTTTATTAAATAAAAGGAAGTAAAGATGGAAAAATAAGAATTATCGGTATGAGCCACGTACACTGTTCATAGGGATGGGTTTTAAATTTGATAGAAGTGTCCACAATAATTGAAACCAATTAATAAAATGGATTGTTAGATACTGGTGGAACAGAATACCCTTTACAGACAATTCAGTTAATAATCGGGCCTTTAAGCTTTGATCAACCGTGAAGAGTGCTAGATACGCCTTATTTCATCATGTATTTCTAATACTATTTGAGGATGTGAATTCGTACATCACTAAGTCATCTCCCCTCAGGGACATCAATATATGCTGACGTTAGATACGAACTCAATTAACGGAGTAATTTTGATATCGCATATATTCAATCCGACTAGTGTCAAAACTGCAGATAAGTAATGATAATATCTGTCCAGTAGTTAACATACCAACAACTAAAATCACTGTTTACTTGCCCTGCTGCGCAAACAAAGGTTTCCCACGCCGAGTGAAACCGAAATTCCCGCGCAATTATGAATTCGTTATTCTTGGGGATACCCACACATCCTCATCGTGAGTGTCTGTTGACAATTTCCAGACTGAATCTGTCTATTTACCACTTCAATACACAAATTTCAAACTGACTATCATTCTGTTGCCGAGATTTTAATCATTTCCACAGGAATATTTTAATGCTTTGGAATTAATAAACACATGGTTAATTGAGTTGCATTTTTAAAAGGGATTCAATCCCTTTATGTGCTCTTTAGGTTACCCACTCCCGTCTCTGATCGTCAGGTCAGGGAAACAATGTATCAATTTTTGCACCCTTAATAAAAAAGATCAAGAATGAAGAAACTAAGGTGCCTAAGGGTTAAATGCACTCCGATAATGTCGAAATACCTGATGACATGTTGGCAGAAATTTCTTTTTCAACGATTTCTTTGTCTCCTTCGATTTTTGTTATGATTTATTTTGTCCAAAGGTTTTTCCTCATGCTAACCTCAATTTACCCCTTTTTATAAATTACGTGACACAGGAATAACGAGTGAATCAGGCAAATGAAAACCTATAAATCAAAACTCTGTTCAAAAGCATCAAATTGGCTGAGGCGGCTAAACGCGGGGTACGCTAAGATTCTGCAAACCACCAGGAGCTGATCTCAAACGTGGAATCCCGCAGGGGCCTTAGGTGGTCCCTGCTGTCACAATCACAGTATTTAAATAAACGGTTTAATCACGGTTGTATCTATGAAGGTTCTCATCAACTAGGGCACTACTGCACCCGGTCCCCCGTTCAAACGAAATCAGTTGTTAGTGATCTAGCGCTATCGAACCAGTCCCTAGGAAGAGCCCTTTAGGCCATAGCCTGTGCATCATCATTAAGAAGTTCTTTTCAACCGAATATTCCATTATCACATCTTAAGTCCTCGACCAGTTTGGGTAGAAATACTTCGCTTCACATTTAAAGCCATTCTATTTGATCTAAACTGGTTGTGAAATGTGAAACCTTTCGGATATTATCACTTTATTATAGCGATTCACTCTGCACTGTTGGGGAAAACATACTTTTATCTTTTCCTGTAGCTACGGGTGTTCATCTCCATCGTTTACCTTCTACCAGCGAATTTCATGGTGTTAACCTCTTCTTTTATCACTACGCAATCACTTTTCCATTTTCCCTATATTCAAGTTAGGTAGCTGTACTCATCAGCTTTCCTAAAAAATATATTCAATAGTTGACTGCCCTAATCTGGTGAGTCTGATTTCCAAAAAGCGGAGGGATATCTGAAATATCAATCATGCGTTTGTCATTCAAAACCTGTCTATTAGGTCTTCCAAAAGCTAAGGTATCATTATTTTGTTCAAAATGGTACATTAATCAGTATTATTGTCGTTACCTGTTAGGATACATCCGTGTATGAGTAAACTTTAACCTACCAGACATCCCTGGGGTACCTAGATAAATCGCTTGACCCAACCCTCTTGACCTGATCAAGTTATTTGTTTCTTCTCTACCGGGAAGACTTTGTTTCCAGGTTTTTCGCTGTAAATTCTATTTTATCGTGCTCACTTTGATAAAGTAGTTGGTATAAGCTTACATTTGACCTCAGAGTTCCTGGGGATTCCCGGTCTTGTTCCCAGATCTGGTTGTCAAAAAACTAGTAAATTCGGGTATACAGCTGTTATATTATTCACTTGACCTGAAGCAAATTGATTTGTTATTGCAAGATAATGAGTGCCCTGTGAAGGATGCTAAATGAGAGTGCACTCCATCAGCGTTCGTATCAATACTCGAGTGTCACGTGACCGCAGTTTTCACAAATTGTGATGTAACAAAATGAGATCCGAATGTAGCAATCTTAGATTTATGAGTATCGATTTTTGCCTGAAGAATTTTGACCTTATAGCTCCCATCAATGCGTTATAATAATTGAAGTATCAAACTCTAAGTAAGATATTCAAGCTGTTGATCAAAAAAAACCAGTTATTTAATATTGAATCATTACAATATGTCGAAGATTAAAGGGAATTTTAGAATGCAATTAATGTGATTGCCACGTAACCGTCCCAGTGTGTCTGATTAAAATCTCCTTTTTAGTGTCTCCCCAATCCGGTCTTGTTTTGGACACCAACGTTAGGTAGTTTTATCTGATTCATTATTAACCTTTCTAGACTGTTTTTCGGAAGGACACTCAAGTATCTGTCTTAAACCTTGCAGGTATCATCAAAACCAACGCCATTATTTACAAAATCAATGTTTGAAATCAATAAGTGACTAGCTCAGAATGCGGTTGTTTTTCCAATCCTCAGCTTTCTTTATCGGGTAGTGCCTACGATTCCTTCAGCACAGCAAGAAACGTAGGTGTCAAGACATCTTTATTTATTTTTTTACTTCAAAGTGGTGAAACTATGTGGGGGCATATCAATGAGTTGTACGAACACAAGTTTGCATCCGTATGACTAGAAAATAACTTGCTTTAAGGCTCCACCTCAATCATATGTGCTTGTTGTACTTTTGTGATTATAAAATAAACCCACTATTCGACCCCTTTTATCCTTTACTTTTGCACAACAAATTGCAAATTAAGAAATGAGTGATTGTTAGAACTCACCCTTGAAAACACAAAAGTTTGAAGAGAAACGCAGAATAAATGATCGCCCTAGAGATTTTAAATTAAGTGGAAACCGCTGGCACAACAGTTGACTAAGGCATCGCTATGCTAGTGAATTGTTCATGATCCACCATCGAAATGACCATCGGTCATACGTGTTTAACCTTATTCACCCCGTAAACCGTTTTATTCGTTGCTTTATTAGTACGGTGATAGCATTTCTAAACCGGTAAAACCATTTTGCCATTTATCATCAGTAACTTTAGGGTAGTCAAACCAGGGATATTGTTTGGAGATTTGCATTTTAATACATATGACATCCCCAATCATTTAGGAAAACAGAAATTATGGGTTTTTTCTTAATGTCCTACTTTGGTCCTCTCTGTCCTTTAATGCTCCGCCACTACCAACCTCCATGCCTAGATCGTCCGTTATCCAAACTCACGCAAGAGAGTTAAGGAAAATGGGGTTTACGATGTTTGACCAAATCCATGTCACTAGCAGAAACAATACGTCGACGTGGAGCAATCGAAGATATGCGACTCGGAGCTAAATTTAACTTTTGACGTCCAGTTTTCGGAAGGTGAGCGCCCTTGAAAAATAATTTTATGTAAATGGGTTCCCGAGTACATGGAGATGGGGTTACTTGCCATGGATCTCAAAGAATAATTTGGGTTAACCCAATGTGAGGCACCCTTTCGAACTAAACGCTGACCACATTAGCTTATGAAAAGATAGTCCTCCCACAATATATTAGACACTTTTGCAAGAAAGTCTTTGAAATGAGACCGAAGATTTTAAATATACTCCATAAAATGAGATTGAGGTCACCGACTGCTCGATCACGACTGTTCGAAGTTTCGATATATACTATCAATAATCCCCAAGCCGAATTTTATTCCCATTCTTGGCGTACACCCATGCGCCGACTCACAAGTGCATTGCCACAGTTTTCAGTTAATTTTCTCCGTGATCCTTGTGAACTACGCTTTGATTGTTTTCCATCATCGATCTCCGCTTCTTTTAAGAACAAGATAGGATAAAGTAGAATCCAACAGTTTGAAGATAATTTTGTGATAATCAGTTTACAAATTTTGATCGAGGATAAAATTCCATAATTGAAAGGATACGCTATTACGAAAAACACCGTTTACATATATATGATTTAATTTGCTTAGTGGATTAATGCGCTCATTCCTCTTATCAACTTCTTATTCTCTCTGAGCTTCTTGTGTCAGTTTACAATGTTCCTCTGATACAATCTCGTGAGCACCAATTTGTTGAAGTACGCGCTTCTTGAATACCATGCAGACCGCTGAGTTTATTTGGACACAGACGCGAGTCACCTTACGAATCATGCGTTCTTTGAATTTTCACATTCAATCTACATAAATTTAATTGTTGATAGTAAAAAAAATAGGGACTCAATTCTTACAATGCCTAAGCAAATCTGATTACGGTTGTCGGCAAAATACAAGAATCGCTCAGAGTCGCGTGGCAAACAATCACAACTTTGTACCAGTAATTCATGTATCGTAAAAGTAAGATAAACGATTTGGTGATTAGCTGCTATGAATGTCTGATTGCAGTGACCTTTTTATGCCAGAGGATTAGATGAAACACTGATGCCCTTTGCTCAGTCTGAGTGTGGTATAGCCCAGTATCTTTTCCAGTTCAATAAGCCCAACAAATCAAAGTGTGACTTATAGTAACCTCTGCCCGAAGGTTTTCTACCAGTCGTGAATCGTTATTAGAAGTTGGATATGCATATCAATGACTCGGAGATGCTACGTTTGTCGTAAATAAAGCACGGAAATACTAGGGACTCTCGTTGCTATACCGGGGCTGATCAGTAAATGAACCAATTGCGTTTTGAAGCACTAAGCAAGATAGGCTGATTGTCGATGGAAATAGTCCTGCATCTTGTTAAAAAATCTGTTGATCACAAAGTTGTGTTGTTTTTACGAACCTTGGACAAACTGCTCACGAGTCAAAACGCAACCGCAGAAGCAAGTTAATTTGCTAGTTCACTACAGCGATAAAGTCACTTGCTTATTTCATACTGACGTGTGAAAAAATGATGTGGTGCGTCATATGGCTGGGTTTTGATGTGCTTGGTAACTGACAGGTGGTTACCTCTATATAATGTCAATCATCCAGATAGACGTTTCAACCCTGAATACCAGCATAAACCGCTTACAGCCCTTGACTTCCTCAAAGGGATCTGTTGTGAAATAAACTTCTTAAGACTGTTGTTTGAATACAGTACACATTGTCTTTGAATGAATCGGTATGATGACCGTGGATCCGATAAGATTGAGAAGGATAGGTTGCGATCCGTTTATTGCACTCATGTTGGAATTTTTTGAGAAACTAGGGACTTTCCGTTGTAAGCCAAAACAATAAATCGCTAAGCTACACCATCAACGGTCAAAACATTTCCAGTGCATGGCTATGTTTGTGGAATGAGAGCGGTGTCTAGAAGTGATACCGTCAAAAGAAGACCACCAGATGGAGTCTAGATTTCATGAACCTCAATAAAGCTCCATTTTTTGGATTATGTTCGAACCTGTGTTTGAAGATGAGTAGCTTGAGGGCTGACGCGTTAGTGGTTACATTTTTCATACTGATTGTGATCATCTTTGGTGACCAGTTGACATTTCGGTTGCCATGTGTGAGCTTTTTTCTATATGTTAGCGATTATGAGAATGACGAATGTAATTAGAGGAACCTTAACTGATTACCAACCGTGTTGTGCGATTGACTAAAAGACATTTAGATAATAGAAATCTCAGCCCAAACTGATGGCTTTTATATTGGCGAACTGGACATACACCATACAGTTGCAGTGTCCACTTTGACGATATTGTATTATGTGTACGAGCATACTCCAGCACGTCACTAAGTCAGATCGGTTTACCATTTTGCCACATCTAGTAAATTAGATCTGACAGCTCCTACGCATTGCATGACCCCTCGGATAGCTTTATAAACTTCAGTATGTTTGTCAAAACCTAATAAAATTTCATTGTTTGAATTGTCATGTTGGTTTCTGTGATCTTCCTATTCCTTTTTCTCATCAAAAAATAAAGTTTAATAAGCTTGCGCGAAAGTTTTAAACCCAGTCATGAAGTTTGACAGCAAAATTGGTGCTTTGACTGACTTCACGTGACCCAAACAAGAACCTGTTTTATTGCGGTCATTTAATATTAACTTACATATATATATATATATATATATATATATATATATATAATTCACAAACGTCTGAGACCAGATTGCGTGCAAACAAACCATGGTACAAAAATCTTGATAAAATGAACAAAATGTTGTGTTCCCAGATTTTCCAAAAGTTAGGAAGTTTCTTTGGAGAGATGACCAAAAACGGATTCCTATTCTTTCTAAGACCCATTGGGAATGCTGGCCATGTTGATCAGTTGTAAAAACGACGGGCTAAATACATGCAAACTAACTGAAATTCTATTTAACACTTGACCGTAAGAGGTGACCGTAGCAAACAAAAAAGCGACTTTTTAACTTTGAGGGATTTTCAAGGCAAATGTCAAAATGTAAGAATACTTTTGAGCTTAGGGGTATGAATAATTGGTAAGTTGTGTGTGGATTTGATTTTATACTGTTTCACACCAAAGGCTTTAATGGGACATACATCTAATTTTAAAAGACTGACTCACAAATGAAACATCTATTGATATATTCATTTGGCAGATACTTCGGTTGGTAAGAAGTAGTATTTTGAAAACTAAAAGAGATTATTTCCTTTGTACTTAGTTGTAGTTCATTATTGACTCTCAGGGATAAGTGATGTTAAACAATACACAATAAATCACTTTCAGATAATACAAGGGGAAATATCATTGCAGATTACAAATGATGCATTTCGGCTTTTGATTGAGTACAGTTCAGTACCGATCGGGTGATTTGTCGGTGGCTAGAATATTTATATCCTGTATTTACCGACTAATACAGCTAGCTTTCGGATCCACATTGCTTCAAACACGGTTGTGAGACTACTGTTATCGAGTGAAGTGCGAAAGGTCAACAATTCAACGACGCGCAGGCCCCGTGTTTGTACGTTGCAGTTCCCGTTCATTTCTTCATTTGTACATGTCCCCAAAACCGCATTTTCTTTACCTTATCGAAAGGATATTGAATAATTATTGTATATTTGGTAAAAAACGAGTCCCAATACCAAAATTATGGAATTACTAGTTATCACTATAACGATCATACAGCACCACTGACAATGGCAATCTAGTCAAGGCGGAAAGATTAATAAAAATCTTGATGTGAGAGATGTGATTGGTCAAACGTTGAAAGTAACTGGTTAATAAAAAATAAATGTCTCTTTACTTTCTTTTTTTATTTTATTGAATATATAAACGTTCAGTCAGCATTCAGTAAGGAACCCGCGGCCATACAAAGGCATCCTGGGAATACGAGCGGTGGTGGAACTATTCACACCCGGGATTCACGGGTCACAGGTTGGTGACCTAACCAATTGGTTACCACCGCTAAGCATGTGCGTATTCAACTGAACTTGATGTAATCCTTTTCAACAACAACTCTCATCTTTAATCTATGAAACTCCAATTCCACTGTAGTAGATCAAGTGCAAGACTGTGTTAAAATGAACATGGATGACTGTACTTGTGCTCACTTTTGCCCGTGTGTGTTTGACCAACACCGACAAGGGGTAAAACGTCTGCGGAAAGTTTTCGGTTTTCATACCAAATCTTTCGGTTGGTTCATTGTCACAATTGTTTGTTTGTTTGTTCAAGTAGAATGTCAAATAAACAGGGGGGTTTGTTTTGTTGTTCTTTATTTATGATCTGGCCCCAATTCCAGACACTTGTGTAGATGATTGTGGGTGCACAAACTGCATTGGCCAATTGTTACGTAATATTCATTTGGAACCCAACGCTACAGCAATTTCTCATTGCTGGGCACAACGTGGCTATGCGGTTTCTCACCTCACTTCCTAGAGTACAAAAACCGGGAATAAATAGCTCCGGTTCAGATGGTTTTGCGTTAGATAAGTCGGCGCAAACAAAATGAAAACAACAGAGTCTGATGAGACAGAATGAGAAGCCCGTTATTTGATTCATCGTCAACCAATTCATGATGAAGCTGAGTGGATTAGGTTTACATTGTTGTAATTGACGGAATCAATTCAAAGTTGTACTAAATAAATTGTCACAAATGTCTGACATATGCCCGTTCATCTTTTAAATTTCATCTGATAACACGATACAAATTTCATACACCTGTTCTTGGTTTAATAATACAAATTAGTAGATATCGTGCCTAGTTTCACCGTGTAGGTTGTAACCCAGATTAGCTGCATACATTTTATTTATAACAAACGTTCGCGTGATGGCCTACAAACAGTTTTTTGTCTTGTCAAAATGCTCTCGGTTTTTGTCGTTATTTGCAATTGAGTAAACGTATACTAAACATGTTTGTGTTCAACGCGGAATTATAAAATTTTCTCGTCACATTTATAGAGTGATTGATAATGGGAATGTTCATATTAGTTTGCTATTTTATGGAGTTGTGCACAATTCAATGCATTCCAGTAGAAAGGATATCAACAGCCTCTTCGGGTTTCAAACCCAATCATCGGGAATAAATACTTGTTTATGCAGCGTGTGCCCAGTCTGGTGATAAATGGGGTCATACTTGCTGCTTTGCTCTTCCCTTGTTTGTTCAATATCGATAAATGCTGTAGCTGGTTTGCAAGCGGGTGATAGAACCTGCTGACAATTGCACCATTTATAAAGTCTGTTCCGTTTTGAACAATCTAATAACACATGCATCATTTCACTGAATAGTGAGTACCTAAAATTATGTCAACTAACAAGAGAGACAATCCATACGAATATATTAGCTCGAAATGAATGCAGCACAGAGAAAATATGTTTGTTTAAGTTGTTAAACAAAATGATGTTGAATTTACTTTCTATCAGCGAACATATACGGTTTAAATGAACAGTGGGTTTTGTCAGTATATTGATAGCTGTTTAGATGCACTGTTTTATTGTATTTCACTTCAAGCAATACATCACAGAGATGGAACCTTATTCCCCAAAGCTGATGTCTCAACACATGATTTCTGTCAATCTGGCAATAAAATTATTTCCACTAAACGATTGTTTTTGCGGTTGTTACATGGATGGGAATCGTTCTTCTCTTGTTGTTGCGCATGTCATCCTGGTAACAACTCGCAATCGCTCGAATTCATCGTGACAACTTTGATTTGAACTGCATTACTGTATGGTAATTGGAATCCATCTACGCGCGAACGATTTGATATCGATTCCTTTTGGGGTGAAGTATAAGTGGCTTACGGTATGAATTCCATTGATTTTGAGAGATTATTATGTTCAGGTCACATGATGCCCCCTCCCGACTTAATCAATAGAAACCGTGTTCAGATCTCATCATTGCTAACCTCAATTTCACAATCTGACCTATTTCCGAGTTTGTGGATGATTAAATCTCGTCTTCGGAATTTCCCGCAGATAAGTTCAATTTCATCTTTTAATTACCAGTACTGAGGACATGGTGCTATTAATGCTATACATCACTTGTGAAACGTGGAGACTCACTAATCGATTGATTTGTGTCAGACATACATCAAAAGTATATTGGTGCAATTACAAAGGCAAGTATACACCTGTCCCATTCTTTTTTATTCGGAAAATTGATAGCTTGCATCCAGGCGAATTATTGACCGATGGGTTTATTGCAAGCACTGAGAAAATGCTATAATCCTGTTTCAAGTGATTATAAGGGCACCAAAAGGTTAATTAATTTGGCGGTATGATGCAAGGATGTAACTGTTTGAGGAAACAAGTTAAAAATAATACAATAACAGGGTTACTGCGAGTATTCGATAGAACACGTTTAAATCGAAGAGTTCGGCCGATCGACTATTCACGTACACGCTGCACATGCTATGTGCAATACAATGACTTCCCCCGTCGTAAAGTTTTGTTCACTGGTAACATTTATGATAAGACCGAGGCGGTATATATGTTCACGATAAGTTTGTGTAAATGCTCAAAACTAACATCGGCCCAAATTTGTTTTGAATATTCAACAAACCTCATTCCTCTATCTGTCTTTCTTCATAAACCTTGCCGCATAAGGATGTTTGCATTCTTATACGTCACAAATGCGCTGATGAGCAAAAGGTTGAGTAGCGGTAGTGGTTAAACAGTTGGATTCCCAGTCCGTGCTTCATTCAACCAAAATGAGGAATATCTTGCCTCTTTTTAGGGTATTTTCGGAGAGAATAAGCTTTATCACAAAACTTTTGCCTACGTTCAAGTCCAATGAAATGAAACATAATCCCTTTGTTTGCCGTCTATAAGAGACACATCTCTTTGTTGAAGAATTGTAGTTAGCTATTGTAGAATCAGTTGCCCGTCTGACATAGTCGAAGTAGTACTGCCGTGTCTGACGATCCCGAATATGACGTGAGAAGACATTTCAATATGTGCATGCATCCGTCAAACTGGTGGAATGAAAACGGATCGGTCAAGTGTTCTGTTTCTCTAGCATACTGGATAATTTTAAATTGAATTTATGAAAGGATAGAAATAGTTGCAGATCTTGTAAGGACGAGGGTAAGGTTGAGTGTGAGACCAGTTTGCACCAAAATATGAATGCCCGTTGATTGAAGTTGCTTAATGATCCCGGGAGATGTAACTTACTAATTTTGTTTGCAATACCATCTGAATGTTTACACGAAACGATTTTTTAGGAGTTCAAGAAGTCAGCCTGAAATGATTTGGAAAATGTGCTTATATATCTGCAAAAATATATTCCTTGCAAATTAAGTGGAGGTACATCTTGTAAGCGCAAGATAGCTGTTTCATTCAACATAATATCATCAAAAGTGAGGGTATGTTATTTATATAAGTACTTTGAGGACCTTTCTTCTATGCAAAGCCAAAGATTAATGAACTTCGATAATTGAAAGTAACGCACAGTTGTACGGACCTGGTCGCGTGATCAACTCAACGGAGAATCAAGATCTCCGGGATATCATAGGGTGAATGAAATCATTCCGTTACATCAACAATCGATCAATAACTGGGTGGCCAAACATTAACAATCGCCAGTATTGCATGTCTATCAAATAACTTCAGATTCAAACCCAGTAAAGAGGGGTTGTTTATTGATACGGCTAATGGAATTGAACGTTACCAGCTGACTGTACGTCAGTCCTGTGATCAACAATTGAAAAAAAGCACGCACATTGTCTTTAGAAAAAAACATGAACCTAGACACCAGAAACCAGTCTCACGAGTGAATTGAAAGAAACTACATTTATTATTCATCGATAGTACACGGTTAACCAATAATCCTTTATCGGCAGTCATATATTCATGATTCGGTTAGTCCATACTCATCTTATTGTTTATTCTGGTTCAATAATGATGATATAACAAATTGATTCCTCCGCAAACATGAACGCACTCTTATTTTTAGACATCACCTTGTCACACGCTTGTAATTTACGAAGCCACCGCGGAGTTCAACTGTCTATCATGATTGTTCAAGTAGCATTCGTATCCAAATTATAAATTAAAACCTTATTATTTACACCCCACGTATCTGCTTGCGCATCAGCCACATTAACCACACAAAAGGACGTCAAATGAACTGATCTCCTGTCCATTGGTCGAGTTTGAAGTTCACAATGATCCAGCTGCTTCCAGTGCATTCACTTTTCCCGTGTGTTTAGATATGAGCTGTTTCCATTGGGTCACAAAAATGCCTTCGCGCATAAATGCATTTGGAGTAACAGGTGTATTGGTGAATAATGCGGCATTGCGTAAATTCTTACCACGGAAGATTCGCGAATGGTGAACAACAAAAGGCTTGATATGCTTCAGGATGATTTGGTGCTCATTAATCTCCAATTCGCACAATTTACCAATTACCTTGGGGAAGATTTTCCATGGTAGTTGCAACATAGGGTTGTTTTTACACCTGCTGCAAACCTATTGTTCTTCACAAAGGGATACATCGTCATTATATCAGTTGATGCAGCCTGTTTACAATATAGGCGGGATGGTGGAGACAGAATTTGATCGCCACTGCTGAAGCCACGATCGGTCATTAACCCCAGTTGATTAACCTAAACTACACCGACCATGGTCAGTTATGACGAATTGCCCAACGGATCCCGTCACTACACGTCCCAAAAGTAACAGGTATGTATTGGGTTACCAGGGCATAGCGATGCAAGTATGCATGTCTATTTACATTCGGGAAAAGAGGCGTTAAACAAAAAAACAGCAAGTGCAGTATCATATGAACCAAACAATGTGAACGAGATTTTTTTGACGAGTAGAAAGATGCAGTTCAACAAAGAGAAATGTTACCATGCGTTGGTATTGAATTGACGGGGTGATAATAAAGATAGATTATGAGAAAACGGACTGTCTGGGGGAATGTTAGTGTATTCGGCTTTTTCACAGCAGCCCCTGCAACAACAGCGAGAAAAACGTTTCTACTGGTAAACGAGATGGTGGTGATGTTTTGGGGTCTAGGGTTGGCACCGTCGATCACAAAGTCAGTATAATGTCATCCGTGGGAAGCAGCATCGTCTATCGAGGAACAGGGAAAGATATTAATCTATGCCGCGCCGGAAGCATTCCCTTTAATCGATCCAATTCGAACTGTGAATACAAACGCGTTCTCTGGTAGCCAATTTGCGTACTACACCGGCACCAGAATTTTCACATTGATGATCAGGGTACTCAGAATTATAAATAATCGAATAGGCACGACAGAGCATTATTTGTTACGAACTAAGAGCACTTCATAGCCCCACTAATATTCGCGGCTTAAATCGAAATGTTAATTATGTGCACCGTTTTATCCAATCGTCTTCACCCTTAAATTTATTTGAGATATCACTCATCTTCAGTTCCCGAATTACTTCATTCATTCTTATTTGCTGTCTAAAGCTAATTTCTGCGACTATATCCATTATTCTGTCGCTTGTTCTTGACTTTTGCACCTCAATTTCTCCAACCGCAGATTCCAGCATATGTGGTTGAAACTTTGGTTCCCGTTTTTTACCCATTNTTACCACTCCACGAACAGCATTGATCTTCATCGACCGAAGCACAGCGTTTCAAATTGTCTACAAGTCACAAGTCGCAAGATTGCTAAGGTTTGCTGAAGCAATTACGATTAATCGATGGAAGCCCCCCCCTGTGCCAGCAAAAAGAACTGTATGTTAGTCTCTCCCTACCCTGGTGATATGGTCCTTTTACCCCTTTCTCTTTTATGTTTTGTCTGTTTTTAATGTATTTTGCCTCACTCTGTTACTATGCTAAAACTCTATATAAACATTGTATTTTCTGCAGTATGCACCATGTTGAGATGCAGCNGCAGCGAAATCGTCCTGGACATAAATCGTGCAGTATTGCAATATGTTTTTTTCTTTTCAAATTAATCTCGGGAAAGGCTTGTTTCATTGATCTTCCTATTTTTGATATTCTAACTTCCAACATTGAAACACCAATGGTGACAGATTCTAACAGCTAAATTACCGTTGTCGGAGATTTCAAAGTCCAAAACAAGGAATGGCTGAAGCACTCTTTAGAGTCTAGACACACGGGACGCGAGACCGAGGCTTTTGCTGTGGTCCCAAAACTCCAGAAGCTCCCATTTACGCATCTTTGATCGCATTGGTGACCGCGTCCACGCCCTTTACGTCATTCTCACATCCGTCCCTCTTCTTTCTTCAACATCACTTCACTTTATCCTTTAGGCTCAACAGACCCTTGTCTCATTTCTTTTAATCCCTAATTTGTCTCACTCCAGTTCACCGCCTAACTCCAGATGCACATTTTGGCGTTACGATTCAGCCAAGTGGAACCGTTTTGAGGAATTTTTGACTTGGTAATTTAATTCTGATGTTTTCACTTATGTTTCAAAATTAAAAAAATTGTTCTTCCACACTTTTCCAAAACCAGGAAAAACAAAGATCCTCTGAATGGTTTAATCATGCTTCCAATAGCGCTGTACGTTTTAAAATCTTAGCATTCCGTCGAAAGCACCTAATCGAACATACCGCAATTGCTTCGTGCACACGAGAAGCCAATGCTCGCTCATCATACAGACAACTAAAAAACGCTTCATTTGTCACAATACTGCTCGCATGGCCTCTTCTGCTACCAATAACCGAACAGTTTGATTTGTCGTCAAAGCGGTTTCACGTAATTTCCGCCATTTCAACTTTCCCTCATGTGCAATTCCTCTGGTACTCTTGTTTTTGAATCCCATGAAAAAGCAGAGCTCTACGCCTCGTGGTTTGCCTCCAACTCTACCTTATCTACCGACCCTACTGTTCCACTCTCCTCCTGTACATTCAGCCACTCACTTCTACCTAAAATAACAACCAGAAAGTTCCGGCAAACTCTTATTAGTTTAAATGTATGTAACCCATCTTCTCCGGATGGTATCCTAACTATCATCTTAAAAATATGTACCACGGAGTTAGCCACTGTTCAATGCTGTCTTTGCTGTTCTTCACCCGATCTTACATCTTTCCCTACTCCATCGAAAGTTTGCCATTATTTTTCCTATCCCAAACGCGGTGTCCCAACATTCTCACGTTTGTAATTCCGAAATTGTTTGAAACCATTTTCTCCGACGAGCTTTGGCATTCCATCGCGTTTGACATGAAGATTTGATGTTGAAATTATCCGCGTTCGGAGTCCACCCGTCCATCATATCGTGGCTTCAGTATTTCTTCATCTTCATCCGAGTCGATGGGGTCCTATCTCTGTCATTCCCTTTGGTTGCCGGAGTTCCCAAGATTTCATAATTTCTCCCACTCTCTATCGTCATATGACCAATGATCTTTTATCCAAAACATTTAATATCATCCACCTTGTTCTCTTTCTTATCCCACAACTCATCAGTGTACTACTAACATCGATCACGATCGCAATGTCATTAGTGTTTCTCTTGCCTCCGATGTCGGACTCATATCCGCATGGGGTTGTATCAACTATGTATGTTTCAATGCTTCCAAAACGTCTCTTTTCTCCGTCTCTCTTGAATGTGCCTCTTATTTTCCTCGAATGGTTTTGGACTCTCTCTCCCTCCCGGGTTTATCTCTAAATTCGTCTGCATGTGGTTTCACACTCCCCTCTCATGGCGCATGCAAAGTCGGTTTTCTACTTCGCGTGAAGCGTTCCTCTACACCCCATAAATTTTCTCCTTTAAAGCGTAAACCCGATCAACGCTCGACTACTACACTTACGCTTGGGGTGAATCTTCGTATTCCACTCTCTCTATTCGACCGTGTTCAACGTGCGGCCATCCGACTGATCGACGAACCAACCGTCTTTAACTTTCAACCTGCAGTCACCTTCCCATCGTCGGGCGGTTGATTTGTTACCTGTTTTTTTTTTCTATCGTTACTAATTTGGTTCCTGCTTTTCCTAACTCGCTTCAGCCGGTTTCACTCCCAGTGACCCTTTGTCGTCCATGCAATCCTTATCACGTTTCTGTTTCCAGATGTCAGACTTCTACCTTTCAATTTTCTCCTCCCATGACAGTACAATTGTGGAACACTCTTCCATCTCCGTGCTTTTGGGCAACGATATTATTACTCTTTTCGCAAGCAAAAATAACAAACTAATTCTCATTTGAATGTTGTCCATTAACTGCCTTCCATCTTACAGTATGTCATTGGTTATGGGGTTTACCTTTTTGCTGTAAATCACTTCGTGTGTAATAGAAAGTGAGCTAGTATTATACTGAGTGAAACTGAAAATCATTCAGAAATTTTTGAATCATGTATGCCGTAGCCAGGGAATGTTTGTCACCCCAAGACATGTAAACTGAAGACGTCGTAGTATATAAACCCCAGCAAGTTGGTAAAGGTCTGCAATTTTAGTATCTAAGAGCAGTGCATGCGAAAAAAAAACAATACCCAACGGAATGGCGATAATAGTAAGCACAGTAGCATTGTTCTACGCAGACGAACTGATGAAAGAGTTTGGCAGTGGAGATGTATGTATGTACAATCCTGAACACATCGATTCGCTCCAGGTGATCTTGTTCATTTTCGACTGTTGTGAGAAACTGCCAATCACATCTTTTCGCCCATATAAAACAGCAGTACTTCACAAGAACCGTACGAAATGTTGAGTCACTGTTTTGGATATGTCAATAAAGATATGACTAGCTTCGGGTTATCTCCTAAACCGGTTAATAGATATCAGTGTATGCGTGTATCCGCGTGTTGGTTGAAAAGCACCTTATACATAATGCAATAAATGTTACATCAAGAACAGTGACGTTACTGATGCGTGAAGCTTTGTGCTAATGGATCTCGAATGAATGACATTATGGCACCGACTTAAAACATTTTTCTTAATGATCATCCAGATGTATGGAGCAGCAGCTAAACATCCGATAGCTCTGATACCTGGATGAGATACTTCAAGGAGATCGTCACACACGAAATGCCTATAAGCAGACGCAAACACGGATGACCTGTTGCAATTTCATGGCGTATGCTGCAAGAAGCTATTGTAGAGATACCACTTGACAACCTCTTGAGCAGAGGTGACGTCTTTTTGGACTGCAGTCGTGGTAACAGGATGGACCATGTCAGCCCTATTGTCTCTAGTTTAATGTTTTATAAAGTGTCAGTGCCTTGAATGTGAAGGTCAGTTCTGAACCATGAAATATGGGTAAAGGCTCTCGTAAGGAGTATTGCTCAAAGATAATACGCAGGGCATTATGCGAGAATGAAGTCCGCCCCATCAAATTGCTCAAATATGCAAGTTGCGATAAGCAGTGCACTACAAAGTGCTAAATTTGTGGTTTCTGTGGGAAGAAGACCTAGAGTGAGTGAAACGCTGCAGATCCGTTTAAGAGCATAATCTGAAATAGAAATCACCATGNNTCACCATGCTTAGTATGGAAGACGGATCCGGATGCATGAGTGGCGCGGCTTGTTATAAACAGCCCGAGTCCTTTCTGGAGTGCTACAGTTATATCGATCTTGGGAGGCACCAAAACACTTAATGCATCCTGTTAAACACTAACCTTTGTTATAATCCATTCTTTTTACTCCAAAGTCTTCTCAGTCAGGTCTTTTGTAAGAAACTCGATTACAAAGATGCTTCTAATGCAATCTCTATCTTCTCTGCATTGGGTCTTTGCCCCGAACCTTCATTTTACTGTCTGCTAGAATAGGAACAAAACTTCGATGGGCTGGATTACACATAGGCCTAAATGAATAATCACACAAAAATGTCATATACACATCGGTTTCACCGCTTTTCATCTCTGGTCGATAACTAGGGTTGATTGTTCATCCAGGTTGACCATGAACCCGTTAGGAACAAATTGTCCTAGCAGAGCTTACCTGATCGTCCGTTATGGTGGATGAATTTTTAGTGAACGTTATCAATACAGAAAGAAGATGATTGTCTCGTGTGTGTTTGTTTTTGTAATCGCATCGACAAAGTGGTTCGATTCACGTCAGTAAATGCATTATGCCCTATAAAAAGCGAAATACTGTTTCATGGCTGTTCATCATTTACTCAACTGAGAAAGTAGTGTCAGAAAATAAACATTTCCGTTTTTGTTGCCGATAAAATAACTCATTCAAAGAACGTTATACGTATTCGAGATCAAACTGCGATTGCTGGTAGTTTTCAGATCGATTGTTGGATCGTTGTAAGAATAAAGTGGAATAGACTGCATGCAAATGTAAATGTTTCATGAACAAACGATCTCATATCAAGTTCGTGTTGCGAAACATTGACTCTAATCCAGGCCCACGGTAGCGAACCCTTAGGATACTGTGCAATTTGTTTCACGACCAGTGAGGCAAATAAATCCCATACCAAAAAAAAATTACCTGGAAGTGAATAAGTTATTTATAATATGTATTAGTTGGTAGATGCATTACATTTGTAAGATAGATTAAACTTATTTCTCGTAGAACCAACACGCGACCCCAGTAACTACCTATCGACAAGAATCATACTTTTGGAGCTTTTCTGTAATCGTCAGGTATTTGAACACCATAACATGTTTTCGTCTCCCCTCATTTTGACAGACATGCCAGGAAATGAGTTGCATTTCACAGGATATATCAACAGCTTTCGCGATTGCTCTGATTCCCAATGAGGGGATTTTTGAACTCTGTTGAATAAAGCTGAACCGCTGATCTCTATTTTTGCCAAGACTAAACCGCGAAGGTTTGGTGAAATCAGGTTATATGTGATTGTTTAATTGCGTATAAGGCTTTACCGGTTTTTATTCATTGCCATCAACTCACTCAGTGAGGCCTTAGCATTCAGGATAAACCTTGTTAGATGTTGGCTCGCAAAACGACGGAAGAAGTTAGCAAGCATTTGTTATAATTAAATGGCGGTAAATTTGCACGAGATTTTTTCGCAAAATGAGCACTGTCTCCAACATGATTTATGGGGAAGTTCCATCTGAGGGATGAAGATCAATGGAAGTTGATATTAACCAACCAGTTGTATTTTGACACAAAAGAAAGATTTTTCACTTTTCGTGTTCATTCACCGCAGATTATTCTCCGGAACTAAACAGTGTAAAAGCATGACACAGTTGTCTGGGTCCAGATTAGTGTCGTCTGTAGTAATGCAAATCCATCGACCAAACTGTGGATCGTTAGCCCATGACCTTTCAAGTAAAACGCAAACAAACTTCCCATTGGATCACCGTGCAGCTAATCAGGCCGCTGTTCTGGTTGTTTATGTGCGATACAGTGCATCACACATTCACAAATTATTTGCGGCATGCCACTTTCGGTCCTGCGTATGAGGCCGGGCCCAATTGTTTTTGGGTGCTTGAAACCATACTATATTGATGAAGCCTTGCAGGATCTATCAAACTGTGCAACAGTCAGAAACTGATTACTAAAACAATTGGCCCGATTACACGTGCAGGTCTTCCTGATGTGATGACACAACTCGATGGTGTTGGTTTAGCGAGGTCAGTGAAACAAGGCGCAAAGTTCGGCTATATATTCTTGCAATAAACAGCAAAGCGGAGGGCCTTCAATCCACGTGGTTTGTCACATTTTTGGGATCCAAGTCGTCGCTGGGAAATCGAGATACAATTAACTGCGGATACACCTGATCGATTAAATCTAATGATTTGTCGTGATGATTTGAGTCGTGCAATTATTTACAAAGCGCCAAACCTAGGGAGCGCCTAACGCCTGCTTCAAGTTTTTTGTAATCACGCCCACTTAAACCACTCCGATTTCAACGGGATTGCAATCTGACGAAGTGAGAGAACTTAAGCCATTCGGGTTAACTCCCAACAACCTGCCCCATATGCGTCTCATACGAATATTAGTTTAGGTATTAAATCACTTATTAGAAGGTTATTTCAATAATCCGAAGATTTTGGAAATTCATATGAAGAACAGTGAGTCATGTATGCCGAGTATAACATAACAGAGCAGTGAGAAAACCTATCCCTAATACGTTTTTTTTGATTGTGTAATCTATTGCATTTGCGTCGCATAGAATAGGCTTAAATTTGCCCAGTCATTTTATTGAACAGCCAAATACAAACTGCACTTGTAGTTACCTCAAAGCTAACCGCTGAAACCTATCCTTATTTTAAACGCTAAATCATGCGCATAAACGAGGGATATTATTCCATGCCAAAGTTAGACACATTCCTGAACTATATCGATTATGTTTCTGTAAAAAACGTATCTTTTGATTCCGAATGCAAAACCATCAGATATTGCATTTTTCTGGCGGTAACCATTATCCCTGGTTTACGGAATGGTTTCTTTCTTGGACCTGCTTCTGATCAATGTTTTCTTCCTTCCGGTGACGTCCCATAAATTACAATTTAATATAATTTTTAGATGAGCCACCGATGTGTCCTCAAAATCGGCTGGTGAAAGTAAAGCGAAAAAGTCACCGGTACTTCAGATTTTCCCTCAACATCATGTCAGCCACTTTTCAGCAACAGGCAA
Organism: Echinostoma caproni; assembly: GCA_900618425.1. Lineage (NCBI taxonomy): Eukaryota > Metazoa > Platyhelminthes > Trematoda > Plagiorchiida > Echinostomatidae > Echinostoma > Echinostoma caproni. The sequence goes on along the minus strand of UZAN01040899.1, from coordinate 2,026 downwards.
AGCTGATTGAATTGTTTTATTCATAAAACAAGGATATGGGCAAATCTGAAACGAATTCGCATCATCTTACGAGATTTCAACTTCACTATATCATGTTTAACACAGTGACCCATAAACAATCTCTACTTATCAAGCTTTTAGAAAATCATCAGGTGGATACCGTCAATAACTGAGTTCATCGTACACTAAGCAAAATGATTGCTATTTTCAAACCGCCAGTATATACTACCTTCTATTGGACAAGTGGAACTGGTTATTTTTGCAACAATTTCTAGTGATTATCTTGCATTACTAATTACCGGATGTGAGAGGTAAGTCGTGCTTATCTTGCTAAACTTTCGGAATCCTTTCTGTCCCTCCCCCGCTTATTCTCGGGACTTAATTGCCAGCCTGTGTTCTACCCCTCTCTTGGTTCTATTCACACTGTCTGCAGATAACAGCATACCCAGAAACACGTATTATCGATTGATGCTGATCAATTTCTGTTAAATGTACACCATTCTCCATTCTGCAGTAATATTACGCAGTTGAATCTGGATGGGTTTGTCTGAGCACGGTTGACTGCTTTCAAATGAAGTACCGGAACTAAGAGTTCCATACAAAAACATTTAGACAGTTAAGTGCTGCATTCATTGATGGAGGATTACTGGTACTGTGATTGCTCTTGTTCAGATCTTTCGATTTCTAATGAAAATGTCATGTTAATATATTGAAAACTAGTCTTGAGGACGTAGATTTTACCCATCCAATAGTGAGCTCTGCTCACAGAATTCGGCGGCGAATGATTGAATATTATCCTGTCAAGCCCGTTAAAAACACCCCTGCTAAATTCGGGGCGATGTTGGCCTAAGTTTAAGGTCATTCTCAGCTTTTGGATTGCATGCAACTGGTCAGCCGAGGGTGGGTCCCTTTCTTTTCCCTCAAACAAATATCAGAGCTTGCAGCGATTCACAGAAACAGATCAACTCCAAATCAATAATTTGATCGCGCAAACCTTTAGCGTAGACCAATTTAAGCTGTTTTCTCGAGAGCAATGAAATTTTTCCATCCAGCTCTTGATAATACTAACTAGGTCATCTGTCAGACTATCCAGCCAGTGCAAGAGGAAATGAGCTCTGCACATTCATGTATGCAAAATAAAAGGGCATAAAATATAAGTCCCGGTCATTTTTCTCCTATCCTTTAGGATAAACTGGCGGATTTGTGTTTGTTTTTTCCGGTGTCCACTTAGAAGACGAGATTTACTTGAGATTAGCTCACAATGCTTACATATTGGCTTTATTACTGTGGTAAAATGTGGACGAATGAAAATAACGGTCGATCAAAATAAGCTCATCCAATATTATTATCTGGTTAACTGTTCTTCACATCATGCGGAAGTAAACAGTTTCTGCTGTAGACCAAATCGCTCAATGGCAATGGTAAATCTGACTTTATGAGATTGATGCGAGACCCGCAACCGGGCAGTGAAGTTTGACGTTGCAGTCTCGTGCATGTTCGAGTATTTAGCGAGTGCAGTTCACATTTGCGCCGGTGAAACCAGGGCCCGACATAATCGTGCCTTCATACACGTTCCATCTCTCGTACGCTACGAAAGAGAAATTGTTCTCCTGAGAACTTATCCCGACTGCGAAACTTATTTTCTTCTACGGACTTCTCTCTGTTCTTCCATAACCAGCTGTCTTCGTCCTGTGAACACCTTACTGATTATCTCAATTTCTGCTGTGACCAATGCTGTTCTATTGAAATTATTTGTATTCGAACCGATAGGTTTTCCTCCCCCTGCTTAAGCGAATTCCTCGTGCCAAAGAGATGGCATACATGGCCGGCAGGCGTCACAGTGTCGAACACCTCTCTGTTTTGATTAGAGCAGAAGTAAGACGCCTGAACGGGATGTACGTCGAGACTGTTTTGGGCAATAATACCTTTCTTCAGATATGGACCACCTTACGGAAACTCTGTGGCTCACGCATTAATTCTTGTCCCAAGGTGACTGACTGGTCCTGGCAGCAGCAGATGATCCCGG